>DWAV01000242.1:0-23231 GCA_018231305.1 Noctuana lactifera
GTTATTTTATCTGTAAATAACTATGCGCTTACGCTAATGTAAGGAACGCAAACCGATCGTCCATTACAGTATTTTTTTGGGTAAACACTGAGCCTTAAGTACCTAATTATATGCCTAGATGCGCGACGGCGTGAGCAGTTGCAGAAGTTGCTGCAATACATGCGCGGACGACCACTGCAATATTGGTTGGCGCGCGTCGTGCGCGTGGACGCCAGTCTGCCGCTGGGCGCGCTCGCGTTCGCTATCAACTATTTTATTCTTCTGTTGCAGTTTAGCAAAACCTTTTCTGGAGTTAACAATACAAGATGCTTTAACACATCTAGCCTTTAGGGATTTTAATATGTGTGATCAATAAGTCAATTCGTGCACATCGTGTTCATGTTTGTTGCTTTTGAAAGAAATAAAATATATAATTTTATACAAAGTTTTTTTTACCAGTTTCAAGTAATTTAGGTTTTATTTGTAATCATTGCAAATTTACTTAATTACCTGCTTTATACAAAAAATGTACTACTATGTTGTAGTCAGTTGTAGTTATAATATATTATATAGGAACATACATAATAATATTATTACGAGTTTAGGGCGAAAAGATACTTTATGTACATACTACGAGTAAGAATGATACACACAGCATTTTAAGCTACATTAAGCGCAGATTCGTTCGTTAATATAGTCAGAACCAATGGAAAGGTAACCCGAAATTTAATAACTAGGCTATTATTGCTTATGTACCTATATTATTAAAATCAAATCAAGTATGGCAATAAGGAAGAGGGAAATGAAATTTCGATTTTACTAAACTACATTTAATAATGTAAACATAAACTAATTACTGCACTACACTACACTATCCATTACAAACTGCACTAATACTAAACATTTAATCTACGTATTAATCTACATATTTAAATCAAATAGTGTAAGGAGATGCACTCGTATGACTTGTATCCTATCCTGAGAGAGTGACAATCCTCAATATTGTGTCTTCAGAAGTTGATATCTAAAATTTCATGGTGCACTGTTAAATAACAGATATTCATTTATTTAAAGCAAAAATAAAACCACCTCAACTAAAAAGTAATAAATAAAATTGAAGTTGTCACATATTTCAATACTTAATTTATTTTGGAGTCAGAAACAGAGGCGCCTAAAGTTTTTTCCAATCCTGTATTTTAAACATTTTCAGAATACTGTACATTGTTGAAATACTGCCGATAATCTGAAAGCCAAATATGTATGTATACCTACGTATAAAATGAAAAAAAAAACATGCATTCTGAAAGGTGTCTTCTTACAGTAGTGTACAAAGATCGCGAGATGACGAAGAGCCCACATGGTGCAAACATGCTGACATCCTGCTTGAACTGTATCGCAAGCCGCTGCAACAGCATTGACAGCGGCGACAGTGCTGACGACGCGCAACACAGCAGCTCGCTCAGGAATACTCGAGCCTTTCCAAGCTGTAAAATTAAAGGACATTGCACCCCTTACACAAACACCCTATTACCAAATAAAAAACTAAAGAATATCTCCTTACAAACCAAATCTTTTGAATTATCTTAACATCTTTGCATAAAGGAATATACCTACAGAATACCTATCGCAGATCGAGAAATCGCTCTGGGATAAGCTTACTCTTGCTGTCATCATGGCCGAGCCATTTTTCTGACGTTTTCGTCATCACAAGTAGCTTAGCTAATTATTTTCAAACAGAACAAATAAAAAAAAAATGTTAAAAAAAGCGCGCATAGCCCCGCTGGCAGTGTACATCGAAAGCGATCTAACTGTTAAGCAACGTCGGGCGCGGCCGGTACTCGGATGGGTGACCGCTAGTTGCAAATTTCATGCGCACTTCCGTGCTTCGGAGGGCACGTTAAGCCGTCGGTCCCGGTTGTTATCGATAGATAACAGTCGTTAAACCTAGTTGGAGGCCCTTTGTGCGGCTTGACATCATCCGACACGGGTTGGCCACTAATCCGTATCTCCACCAATCCGCATTGGAGCAGCAAGGTGGAGTATGCTCCAGGCTTTCCCTGCTTGTGGGGAGAGACCCGTGCCCAGCAGTGGGACATAAAAAAAGGTTGGAGGCAATCTCATATTTTATTTATATATACTGTCACCCATGGCCGACTTACCATTGTATTATAGAGTAATATGGTTATTATGGTTACCTCTAGGTGAGCTCCGTGGCACGGTTCAACAATAATGAGAATGCAACCGATTTTGGGGATGCAGATAAGTATTTTTGAAATAAATAAAACAATATCTTTATATCCCGTTAACCCTGTGAAAAGAAAAACAACGTAATTCGTGTGTTAGTGTACTCTTATTTTTATGTTACAGCTTTAAAATAATTGCTGCCACACAGTACTTCTTATTATAGATTATAATTATTATCAATCTCTGAAAGCCATTTTACAAAGTAATATAGATATATTATCTTTTTTGTAGTCAGGAAAACTTTGTCACGAGTAGGTAACCACCTTTTGCCACGGGGCCGAGTACCTGAATACCTGATGGTGTTCCACATCGCCCCCTTGAGTCACAGCCTCAATAACGCTTATGCGCAGTACCGGGACCGCGATATTGGCTATCCAGTCAAATCTGGAGCCTCCTCAAGGGACAGATGTTAGCACCCATTGTCTGATGTGGATGCCGAAGACAAGCACGCCGTCCGTCCGACGGGACTTCAAACATGATGGGGACCGTCGGCTCCATGCAGGCCATCACCATTAGTCCCGTCAAGGAGGCAATTGACGGTGTGGCTTATGCCGAATGCCACCTGTTCTGCTTGGGCGCTAGACTATCTATCCTGCCTTCACCATTACTGTGCGCCCACCGTGTCCCATTCCACGGCGAGCAGCATTGTACATAACACACACTGTTTGTGCAATAACGAAATCTACAAAGCCGCGTATCATTGCAATGGATGACTTGAACCAATCTTGTATATTACAATGCTTTTACAACTAGATAGAACTGCTCGCCTTACAGCTATGGCGACACCATTGATATGCAAAAACTAAAAAAATTTCATCCTAAGCTCAGTAATTAAAATATGAATAGCAAGTATTTATTCCTATTTAGAAGTGGAATTCAATAATACCTAGTCATAATTTTACAATTCCTACGAATGAAAGTGCCTTGAAATTATTTTTATTCCTGTTTTTTATTTGACTTGGTAAATTTGAAAACGAGGAAAACATACATAATTTTTTAAATAACTCATTATAAGTAGGATTGTTTTATTACTAAATGGTTGTGAGTGTCTATAGATACAAATATTTATGAATTTCGTTTCTGTCGCGGCTTCACGATTGACGAGGGACTCACGAGGGACCTCGTAATGGTCTGAAAGTAGTCGGGCATTCCCGAAAACTACACGTCAGTTATTAAACCATTTGTACTTATAAAAAATGACCAGATGATGCCGAAAATTCATAATCTATACCAGGGGTTCCCAAAGTGTGCGCCGCGGCGTCGTAGTGCGCCGTAGAAAGTAAAGAGGGGCGCTGTGGGTCGATCCACTAATTTATTGGACACCACAAATATAGTATAGATTCTATACTATAAAACTCTAGAGACATTTTTTCTGTACTTACATTAAATATTTTTTCGAAATTTCTATTGGGGGCGACCTTTAGTAAGGATATAGAAGCCAAAAAAATATTTTTAAAACCTTTGTGTGTCTGTCTGTGGAGGCATCACGTGAAAACCAGTTAACAGATTTGGACGAAACTTAGTAAATTAATTGCCTATATGCCGGATTCACATACTTTTTACTGGAAAATGTTAGGGTTCCGTAGGAGTATACGACGATAAATTGTATGGATTTTTTTTTATTTCACCAGATTCACTTAAAACCTACAAAATATATTTTTTAATACAAATCAAAAAACCTGTATTTCTCAGTTTTTAAATACGGAAATGAATGCAAATATTTTGAGATTTTGAAAACCTTTTATCTGACTAATCATTAATGTTATTGTCCTGTGATTTGTTTAAAAAATCCTTGATGTAAGTATTCCAATACAAATTCAATTTCTTAAATTTTACCCTCTCTCGAGAAAAAAAAAGAAATTAAACTTCGTATGAAAATTACATCTAGGCACGTTATTTTCTAGATGGCGCTGTACGCTGTCTATACGTTGCTAAATCGCGCTATTAATGCATGGGTTTAGATCAAAAATTTATTTAGTGATACTTTTTATCCCGGAAAATGAAAGTGTTCCGTAGGTAGGTATATGCAAAGAATATTGTATGGACTTTTTATACGATTCGCTATAGGGGTACCTATACCTATTTATTAATACCAATAAAAAAGTATGTATTTCTCAGTTTTCTAATATTTTACTAAAGAGGCTTTTAATACGGAAATGAATACATATTTGATATCTTTAAAGTTACAACGGGGGATAAAAAGAGAAGTTATTATAAAATAAAGTCCCCCACCGCGTCCGTTGTGTGTTTGTGTCTAAACGCGCTAATAAAAAAAGTGCGCAATAGAATTATATCTTTTAAAATAACTCACGTAAAGAAAAGACGGGCGAACAAGCGTGCAGATAGGCGCGAGAAGGGTCACCGAACGCGACCGAAAGTAGTAAATATTTATTTTGTTAGTCACTCATTTTTAATATCTCATAAGATCCGATTCTAAAGTATACGCAGACAAAGTCGCGGGCATAGACTAGTTCTGAATTTTAAAATCAAAAATGATTACCTTTTAACAAGTAGCAGTAAAGTTCATAAACAACGATGTTTAAATGGAAAATCATAAGAAACAATACGAAAAGTAGCAGTATCCCTTCAGAATTATTCACTTCTTGCATTAGTTCACGCCCTTGCACATATAATTCATGTATATCATTTACTTCTCCCTGCAATTTGGCGTCCCGTTCAAAATCTTTAAAAAGCGAAGTTATGAAATTGAATGAATAATAACAGCATAATTATACACAACATAAAAATAGAAATATTTTAAAAATTGTTTGTCATTCTGAAATTATTTCGTATCTTTTGTCTGTGGACTGTAAAAAACAATAAAGTAACTAAAATTTCATTGGATGTTTTTATCATATTTACAGTAAACTAGATACCAATATAATTCCATGTACATTCATTTATTTACCGCCAGGTAACTGTATCAACGCAGAAGGGCGCATAGCCCCACAGGTAGTGTAGATCGCAAGCGATCTCACAGTAAAGCAACGTCGGGCGCAGCCAATACTCAGATGGGTCACCTCTAGTGTCAAATTTCATGCGCGCTTCCGTACTGGTCGGAGGCCCTTTGGGCGGTTTGACAACATCCGACACAGGTTGGCCACTAACTCGTATCTCCACCAATCCGTTTTGGAGCAGCGTGGTGGAGTATACTCCAAATCTACCCCGGTTGTGGGTAAAGACGCGTGCCCAGCAATGAGACACAAAAAAAGTTGAAGGAAACTGTTACAACATGGCTGTCTCTTAGAGTTCCGACCTTTATAGGGTACTTACGATTTTTCTTTAATTTTGCTAAAAACTTTATAAAGGAATAAATTTATAGAAACTAACCGAGGCGTTGAAGACTATTAAGTCTTTTGTTGAGAGCCTGCAGCACTATCAGTAGAGATTGGATGATATGTATAGTCTGCAGCACCAGAGTACTGGATAAGACATTGTTCAGGTACGATATCAAGATGTAATAAACTTCTGCAATTGAAATTTCAATAAATGTTGTTTCCTAGGTATATAGAATTATAGAATATCATGAAGATTATCCTTCTAAAGAAAATGGCCGTATCGATGTAGTGTTATTTTGACTTTTACTGAACTGCAAACTTTGTTTTAAAGTTTCTCATTTGTTCATTACCTCGTTGTATTAGTAAACTAATTCTTTGAGCGAAATAGTTTCTTTTAAAAATTTTTTCTTTCATAATAATATATATTTTTTGAAAAATCGGGCACTGCGTGTTACGAGAGCGTATAGCTGATGTTGTAACTACAATTTGAGAGCCATGGACACCCACATCCAACTTGAAATAGGTGATAATAATGTCCTACTTTTATAGGTCACTAACTCATAATTCGTAATTTAATTTCATAGGTCATAATTAATTACATTTACGTACTTAAAATGAAACACGTCGTAAATTCTTCTTCTAAAAGGAAAAACAATTTGCACGCTATAATAGTAATCCCAGCAATTAAAGTAAATATAAGCTGGATCCGAATACGTTTATCATCCACTTCAGATGACGAGTTTTTCTCAATACGTCTATACATCTGTAACAAAATGTTAGTTCATTATTATTATAATGGATGACCGAGCAGCTCGGTATTTTTTTAGTAAATCGAATGAATCGAATTGACATATTATTTTATCTGACATGACATTATTTCATCACCATAGTAACGGACAATGTAAAGCAGGCAGCTCATATTTACAACATAAAGTGGGCGGTACATCATATTATTATATATTTTTTAGCAGTTTTTATCGCCTGGAAACACGAATAAAATGTTTTTCAAAAAATAAAACCTAGATAGATCGATTTATCGCCCTCGAAACCCCCGACATACTAACTTTCATGAAAATCGTTAAAGCCGTTTCCGATATTATTACCAGAATAGCTCGTTTAAGGATATTAGATTCAGTACCTTGTTCACTATGGAACAAAGACATACGAAGGTAAATTCTTGAACAGTGTACTCATGGGTCATAGTGTACATCGTAGGCCACGGATATTCGTTATCACGAAGTTTCGGCAGGCGGGTGGGAGAAGGCTTTGATTTTAGTTCTTGGTCTATACAGATTGCCGCTGCGAACGGTAAACTAACGTCCTTGGCAATCTAACTACGCCAAGCGAACTCTCTCAGATGGCGCCTCCTCTCCGTGATAACGCTGTTACAATGAACTTAATAATTCAAGATGTACGTATAATTAAATAAGTGACTATGTTAAAAATTAAAAAATGATATAACAATTATATTTACCTCTTGAACTTGATTTAAATAGTTAAGAAGTCTGGTTATTCGTTTCTGGTTATAAATTGTACATAAGGCGATAACCAAACACCCAGACATAACATTAATCATCCAAAATAGAAATGATGCAAAGAAAATATCACTTGTAGTTATTCTTAAATATATGTCGCTTACTAATCCTGTTAGGATAAGAACACCTGTAAAAATAACATCAGGTTAATGTGCAGCAGGTCAACTGACTTCTATAGGGTTTTCACCCTTCGAGTACAGTATCCTAAATGTAATGTGGTGCAAACGGCGCAGAAAAAAAAATAGGGCTTCATATCCAGCAGCAGCTAGATATAAATATAAAGGTAATGAATATCTACGAGTAACACTTAATGATGAGAAGAAAAACATAAAATAGTCACATACCCAGGATTGTAAATTTCGCGTACGAGTAATATAAAGCATAGAAATGCGAGAGTGTCACGGCGTATCCGAAACGACGTCTTTCAATAGTGACGGGTGCTAAGCCAATTGCCCGAAGAACTCGTAACAACATTAATGTAGTGCTGCCTGCATAATACACATCCCTTTCTTGTAAGCCCCGGTTAGGGCCTGAGGCACTTGTCCACGCCAACACAGGCCTCATAATATGTCCTCGGCCTCGGTGCCTATTGGAAGTCATATTCCTTAGGCTTCACAGACGATCGTCAAGACTGTATACACTCTACTGCTATTGGAAATTATTTGTGACCTAAAAGCAAATGCTGTAACTGTTACAGTAGTGACTGATCGCAATTCTTACTCGTATGTCATGACATCCATTACAACTACGTTTTTCTTGATGGATTTTCCTTTTTGTTGATGGATGCAATCTTGTAATTATGGATGGTAGTGCATTAGCATAATAGCATTTCTATGTAACATTACTTAAATTTAATATCTATGTGGGAACTGTTTGGTGAAGTGACGCATGAAAAAGGTAGGATGACATACGATGAAAGATGGAACGGAGAGAGAGAGAGAAAAAACGATGGCTAGGACGATGGGATGATGTTGAGATTGATGATGGAATAAATTATTTTATGAAGACTTTTTTGTTGACCTAAACCTGTATCCCACATCTATAATTTTTAAAACTCATTTTTATTACTACTTATTTCAATATTACATTTAAAATGTTAAGGAGCATGCTTGAGAGAGGGTACAAAACTAATTCAACAAAAGAATGTATGAGTATAATTATTGGCAAAAAAATGTTTAAGCAACACGAACATTACAGCATTACAACATTACAAGTCATGCATAGTTCATAAGGTTATTTAGTCGCTCGCTAGTAAGCTAGGCCAAGTTCCGGCCTGACCCACTCATATTGTGTATATTACACGAAATATTAATCGTAACTTCTTATCGTTCCACACAAAGGTGTGGGATTTTGTATGTATGTATAAACAAGAAAAATTACCACTTGTATAAAAATTGAGAAAGTTATCTCCTTCAGATATTATTATATTTTAAAAAGTTATATTTTAAAACTTATTGATAATTATATTCGTTCAATATTTTCTTTACAATGTTGATCTTATATTTCTATACAATAGTTATTCTACTTTTAACCTTAATTCTACAGCGAACAGTAATGCTATATTATTATTAGGTACCTATCTATTTGTTTCACATTTTCTTATCATCTTTATGTCATCTTTATTGACTGATTGTATCAATAATAGTAACACGTCAAGCATTTTTATCTTTATTTCATCAGACGTTCGAAATCAATCAATCTTTTTTTTCTATTCAAACAATAATTTAAGGCCGATTTTAATCTTTTTAATCATCAGCAACAAAATTGTTACAGTCGCCTACCCCTTACCAAGATTTCACAGTGTGACAATGACATAAACTACATAACTCTAGAGATGTTAATGTTAATGATCTATACTTTTCTTACCTTTTGACTTTATCGAAAAGCTTGAATATAATTTTGTTTTTTATCGTTTCGCAAACAAGCAATCAGGCCATCTGTTGTTAAGTAGTCACTGCAACCCATGGACATCCACGTCTAACTTCAAAAAGGAGAGAAGTAATAATATTATTATGCTTATGCTACCAGCATACCATTAAAATTTATTTACGTAGGATTGTTAAGATTCGAAATGGATGAAAGCAGAAAATCAAAATTCAACTACTAAAACATTATTACTGTATATTTAAAAAAACAACATTAAATATCAAAATGAGTGTTATGATTTTTATAAGTTTTCACCAACACAATGAATTTTCTTCCAATCAAATAAAATAATATGAATAATAAATTATATTTTTAGTAGTATATTATAACGCCATCTTACGACAAAATGACGTATTAACTTGACTGTTATTCCGTGTATTCATTTAACTTTTACTTTCATGATTCAGATGGCATTGATATCATGGTAATTATAATGTTCTTTTCAGAAACAAAATGGCATACTAAACATACCAAAAGAAGGGATAATTTGGAATAAGTAACAAGAAAACAATATAAACTCTTCAATCTATAATATTACTATTCTGTACCTTTATCTTAGTACAAGAAATATAAAACAGATGGCGCTCATTGATTCTTTTTTTTAAAATATAAGGTGACAACCTGGTTATACAACCTCATAGTTAGATTTATTATAAACATGAGGTTGTAGGTAACGGTAGCCGCTCAATAGCCACGAATCCATAAACTGATGAATAATTATAATATTTTGATAATGAGTGGGAACAAGGCCGAAAAAGACAAGAAATTTTGGTAAATAGATAATAGTTAGTATTTAAAAATATTAAAACTTCTACATTACTGTGTAGTTGTCAATAATAAATTACAATTCCTGAAAAATACCTATACTTATATTGAATTCAAAAAATGATTTACGTTGGTATCTTTCGGCGCAATTTATCTTTTAGACGTATGTAGTTACTTTACGACCAGACTGAAATGAAAGTTATTTTTGTTTTAAATTTTTAGAAAAATGTTTATTGGAAATGTTAAAACCTTTTCTAGTAACTACAAAGTATGAACAGAAAGTAGATTGTTAGTATCTATTTTCTTTGTTCGCTAAGCCTTTGAAAGCCAAGTTTTGTTTTAACAGCAGCTACTTGGCTGCTGTAAGCTGCCTGTGTATACCTACGTACTATCTTCTTTCGCAATTAATTAAAACTGCAGTCTAGCATGCCGATCCGTTAATATCGAAGTACTAAATCTTTTTAATTGATTTAGCGCCTACATGCTTTATATATTAGTATTTTATCTATACTAATATAATATTATAAAGCTGAAGAGTTTCTTTGTTTGTTTGTTTGAACGCGCTAATCTCTGGAACTACAAATCAGATTTGAATAATTATTTTTGTGTATGATAGCTACATTCATGAGGAAGGTTATCGGCTATCAAGCATAAGGTACGTTACAATTCTGAACGCGGGTGAAACCGCAGGGCGCTGCTATTTTATAATAAATTTATGACGTGGGCCAATAATAATTAAATTGGGCTGATCGAGATCTGCCTGGGCATATCACGATGCGTCAATATAATATCTTAATATTGTCGATTACTTCATGATTTGTCCAATTAGCATATTATTATATCTATTTGCAAATAAAGCTGAAATCAAAAAAGTACAATGTCCCTTATCTATGAACATACAACTTTAATTGAATTTCACGTTACAGAAGGTACCAATTAAAACTTGTACTGGACAAGAGTCAGCAAAAACCACGCACACCTAAATTCGACACAAGATAAATTGGCGCAAGTTTTAATGGCTTTGGTAATTTGGCACACATTTGCAGGTTTGATATTAATTGTAAGACATGCCTTATGAATTAAAATTGAAAAATACGGCTCCATACTTGCAACCCCATACTAGCAATACTTTTGTTGCTAGTACCGTGGGCAAATAAAGACTATTACGCAAACACAGTAACAGAAATCTAAATTCATCATTTAAATTCCGACTCTGGATATCGAGGCTAGGACCCTTTAAATGGCAATGGAAATGGTTGACATTAAATCAGAAATTAGTCGTTGTGTTTGATTAAGAAACTTCTCAGAAAGTATTTTCCTAGTATTGAAAAAGTGGAATCCGTCATGTCAATTGGCACAAATAACAACTTTTCGTCTTCGTGTTAATTGTTCATTCAGTTGTTTAATTTATAATTTAAGGATTCAGTTATACACGAGTCGGGAATTCATAACTTTTTAAATTGGGACATCTAAATAGTGTAGTTTTATCACTCTACGAGCTTTTAACGACTTGCATTTTGTACGGAAAAGGCAGTCTAGCGATAGTAAATTGTTCGCGTCACGCTGTTCTCACGAGACTACCGATGTGTCGACAAAGGAAATTGGGTGAAAAATTATATCAACGAACACTTTATATAAAGGTGACATAATCGCTTATTGTTCGTCGCTTTCTTGCATGATTTTTATGTTGCGTTCTTGCAAGTAAGTATAATAATATCTAGTGCGTCGTTTTGTTTTGAAAATTTTAACGAAAATGAAGAAAGTTTGAAGGAAATTTTTTTTTTTTAAGTTTGGATTTAAGATGGTTTAATATATTGAAGGACGGGCAAGAAAGAGTGTCGGCTGTAGATATCACAGCGCTGATTTTGAAAACAGGCATATCAATCCGTCTCGCGGTCGCAACGGCAATATTAATAAAACATATTATAATATCTGCAAAATTGCATTGTTTCAGACTGGCAAAAAGATAATATTCAAGCGCAGATGTTGCACACCATCTATCATCTACAGCAAGAAACGCTTTCCTAGCATTTCTCAAATTTTAATAGCAATTCTGCAAATCTCGACGTAGGTAGGTACTCGTATATTAGAATATAATAGGTATTTGTGTCCAGTAACTTCCAATACCTGTTCATAATTATTATGAGTATTGTGTGTAGGTCCTGTATGTGGTCAATCATTTGTTGCCGGCTATGCAGTAACCATCGTGAAGTCTTCATTACTTTTATGACAATTTGTGAAAAAGTAAATACTATTTCATTTGCATAAAAATAATACCTATACCTACACTATCTGCTGTAGTAGCGGATTATTGTGAAGTAGCTTTAAACTACTTAGTTCAGTTCAAGTTTATTCCTATCACAATGCCAATTTTTCAATCTTTGGCGTGTTAAGAAACTTCGCTCCAAAAACGGAAAGAGCAAAACAAAAAATCCAAAGTCTCATTCACGCCGCGAACAAGAAAATTTAAATAGGTATTCTACAAAACAGTGGCTTCGCTAAATTAATAATTTTAGTAAGAACTTAGTTTCGAAGAGAAATCCAATCCAAAGGAGAAATATTGCCGCGATACTGGAGTTTCGAAATACTGCTAGATGGTTTAATTTTGTATTTGCAGTATAAAAGTGTGCTCGGGGAGATTGGGATACTATATCGCTCCACTCAATCCATGTAGCGATAATTATTGGTATGTAGAATATGTAGACATCTTTTATATTATTAATTAATTTCAAAAGATAATAATTAATCTAACGTTTTGTTCGGATCATCAAAATAATTATATTATTTAGGTGTGTCTTTCAAATAATACTTTCTTACAAAAATAGATTTATCTAAATCAGTTTTCAAATATCGAAGTTATTGCATAAAAAAATTTTTTTTAATATATTTCATTTAGGTCGGTGTCAACAATTAGCAAAAGTACTTACCAGTCAAATATAAAAATGATGTATAAATCACCTTTATTTTGGAAATAAAAAAAGCTCCGTTTTACTTATCCTAGTAATGTATTCTGACAGCGTTTGTTTAAAGTCTAAATGCCTGATTCGCTAAATTCGTACACCTTTAATTATTTCTAGGATTTCCGTGGAAGCTCCGGATTTAAATGCTATTGTGGCAAGGAATTAGAGTTTGCATTTAATTAGTTTTACGAGCTCTGCTCTCATTATGTAGGTAGGTACACTTCCATGAGACAGAAATAGACTTAGACTAGAGTTGACCTTAATAATATTTGTTGCTGAAAACTGCCTTCAGCCCTTTTAATGTTCCATTGCTGGGCACGGGTCTCTTCCCACAGCCGGGGAAGGCCTAGAGCATATTCCACCACGCTGCTCCAATGCGGATTGGTGGAGCTAATTAATTCTTGTTGATGACTGATTGTAAGTATCTTTGAATAGGTAAATCTAATGAAAATGTACACAAATTTACTTTATTGTTTTATTTTTCTCATTCTTATGTTTTGTTTTTGTTTACCTACTTACCTATGTTAAATATTACATGTTCTCCGATTATAAATATTAAAATTACCTACATTACAAGCATAATCAAATGATTAAATCTTATGAAATATTCCAAATTTGACGAACCGAGTGGTGTAGTGGTTGCCCTGACGGTCCAGCATTTGCAGGATCCTGTGTTCGATTCCCAGTAGGGTAGAAGTTTAAATGAATTAAGATTTATGTTACCGTCTAGGTATTTCTTTAATTGTCTTTGTGTGACCATGGCACCCACGACACAGAATATGCTAGCGCTATAAGGCGTTATATTTATTTAGTTTTTTATTTCGTTACAATTTTGTAAGAAATAGTTTAAAACAGCATTGTGGTAAGGAATTAAAGCTGCTATTTCACTCGGATGCACGAACAACTTAAGTGAATATAAACAGACAAAAGCTAGAAATTTATTGCGAGCATTAATTTCTTCTCGGGAGCAGACAGGATGTAATTATTTTGTAACAGCATTTTGTTCCTGAATCCGGCGAAGTCTTTTATATTTAATCTTTTTTTATTTCAAATTCGTACGTTTTTGCCAAGAAATGTCGTGATGGGGTGGGATCTACAAATACCAGTAAAATTTTGAAAGACTTTCGGAACATTTTAGAAAAACTATTAGGCACGCAGATCTGTTACCATGTTACCATGTTTATGATCTGTTACCATGATCTGTTACCATGTTTTCCTTTGTCTAAGAGGAAGTGAGCATAAGCTAATCTAGACACATACATAGATGTCCAACTACTCGAAACTCGAGAAGCACGCACCAAATAATCTTCATGTTTGCAAACTTTAAATTACAACAACAAGTTTCATTTTTATCTTCTGTTTTCCAGAAACCACTTGACATTTCACGCCAAACTTTTTCTATTTTGAAGTAACAATCTTTATGAAATCAAACGTGCCACCGAGCTGGGCGCGAAGCGTGAGTTTTTCATATTATCTCACAGGAAACATTGAATATTTCCGCTACTGGGAGTTTCACAATAAATTGCTCTGCCGGCCGGGTAATTGGCAGGTGGCCGGCCCGATTATTCAAACGGGCACTGATGAATTTAACATGCGACGCGTGCGTTTGCGTTACGTTTGTACCCTATATCATCAAGTATTTAACCGTCGGAATTACTTTTACGCTTTAACCATTTTAAGTTACTTTGTAGTCCACATAAAACAAATTTCAAATATCTTAGTCTTTCACGATATGACCACAATTCAGAAAACTCGAATCAATTCAAAACTTTATTCTATATTCTATTGCAATTTAATCTCCTCTATAGAGCATTTTAGCACCAGTGCGCATAGTAGTGTAGATCGCAAACGAACTCACAGATTAAGTTTCTTCGGGTGCGGTCGGTACCTACTCGAAAGGGTGACCGCTACTGATTACATGCGTGCTACCTTGCTTCCGAGGGCACGTTAAGGAGAGTCGTTAAACCTAGACCTGGCCATTTTAGGGACGTTTGACAACATCCGATACAGTTTGGCAACTAACCTATCTCGACCAATCCGCATTGGAGCAAACGTGATGTAGTATGCTCAAAGCTTTCGATGGTTGTGGGTGAAACCCGTGCTTATCTGTGGGCCATAAAGAGGGATGCAGGCAGGCAAACATTTTTACTATGTTTAACTTATATAACTACTACAGTATTTTGGTATCAATCATAATATATTATTCTCCTCGAGGTAATTCGAAATATGAATGCCGGTAAGTGGTACAGGGTAAGATGGAACCAAATGAACTGATAAGACTTAGATAATTAAAATAAATGGATATTGAATAGCTTGAAACCTCACACGAAAACACATCTAAATTTATCTTTCTCTATATTTTTTCATTAAGTTAGTCTCTAAGCATCAGTTTCTATGCTCCATGCAACGATTTCTTCATAAACAATATTCGCTGAGTGAGAATAATGAAAGGATAAACAAGAAGTTACGTGTTTTTGGCATACCAACACTAATACAAGACCAAAGTTCCGACCGACTTTCATTACCTGGCAGTAAAAATTACTAGAGTAAAATAAAAGGGATTTTTTGTTTTGCCGGAGTATTCATCCCACCGTAAAATTGTTTCATTTAGTCCTACACCCGAAATGTGATATATGATTTTGCGGCGATGTTGAACCCCGATTTATTGTCGTGAGTACAATAAAAAGGGAAAGGTCGAAAATAAATCCAGCGTCCCTTCGTTCCTTTCAAATCTATGAACTTGAAACCGACCACGACCTTGAATCAACTTACAATTTTTGGTCTGAACAAAAAAAAACGGAGTAGGTACCTACCGTAATAAATAATAATATATCTATGCAGGTAAGTTAACTGTGGACCAAGTTATTGATGAGACGTAATAATATATAATACATAGATTCTGTGTAGTATTAAAAATTACCAAAATATTCGTATCAAGACCTTCTGAAAAAATTGAGTCCGCTAAACTCAATTTTTTCAAATTAATGAATAATCCTCTACAATCTACATCGTGTTATTATGTAACCAAAAAATTGAGGTGACACGTTTTATAAAATTGGTTTTATTTACGTTTTACTTCTAATTACTTATATTAATTACTTAAAATATTACTAATTCTGCTTGTAATATATACAAAACAAAGATATGTTTGGTAAATTAGCGACATTGTAAAAGCGCTTCTACAAAGATTTCAGGAAACTTTCGCAACGAACCTACCACCAAGTTTTAATCCAATCCTGTACTCAATATTATTTACGAAAGTATCGCTTTATACGAGATTACTGGCGAAGGTTATTGACAAACTTCCAAAGTACCTTATTAATGCTGATTGGCGGACGCGCTAAACATAATAATATTAGGAAGCGCGGAATTTTTCAAAACAGTTTGAAAGTCTTTAGTCTAAATTATATTATTATTATTATTATGTAGGTATACAAAATATGTAATTATCCCCAGCGGTGAACCGGTGAACTGTGTTTGCGCTTTATAACTAAAAATCTGTGATCTATCCCACTTCTGATTATTACGCCGACATTATATAAATATTGCAGAAAATAATGATATTATAATGACTTATTTTCCTCGGAACATATTTTATTTTTCCTAATAACAAAAGTCAGATAAAATTAGAAAAACAAATGACAAAACCGTTCTTCTTTTGAATATCTCAAATACAATTCCGCTATTACCAGCCAGTAGAAACTTACCAGTGCTAACTAGACCAAATATCTTCTCTCCTCCCCTCTGTTCGTTTCGCCTCTCCTCCTCCTTTCTTCTCCTCACCTCATCTCATCTCAACTCACCTACTTTCCTTTTTACTCCTCAACTATTCTCTTCTGCCTTGTCATCAGTATACAGTCATGTCCCTCCGTTACAAATGGATCTGATTACATTTCTCGTTAACAATTTTTTAGTAGTAAACAAATAATTTGTAAAATTTGTTACGGAATTGGTATATAGGTACCTATTACAATAATAATTAATAGGCCAAGAATAATTAAGTTTTGTAAAATACGTAATATTTAAAGGGGATACAAGTACGTATGAATCCAAAATAATTCTATGAGACAAACAAAATGTCCGCAGGCGCCTTTATCGTATTTACTCTTAAAATAAAGAGGGTACCAAAAACTGCGAACGGAAAATCTTTTCAATCTAGTTCTGAGAACGGGCTTCGTTTATCGAAAACCCATCCCCACGGCGGGTAAACACAAGTTTTTCTCGATTTCTATTTCGAATTCTCTGTTTACAATGCTACTTTTTGACGGCAGGTTGTTTCCGCAAAAAAATACATAAAAATTTTTTAGCGAAAACACGCTGAATGAGTATTGGCACTTAACTAGGTATAAATTATGTTCCAAAGTTACGCAAATTTTCAATACGTTCAAACAGAAGTCCCGTAGTTAAATTGTAAATTTAACTGACATTCTTCTTTTTTATAGGTAGTCCACCTTAATTGTATTCAAAACATTTTATCACTCTACAATAAATAAAATAAAATAAAAACATTGGACATTTTGGTAGCTTATTAATATATGTAACAGTAGAACGAAAAGCAGTCGGGGGAATATACAATAGACCCAAGTTCTTGTCACAAAAATGTTATTAATATTTGTTGTAGTAGAATAGTAGTAGCGAAGTAGCGAAAAGAAGGAACGAAGTCGATTTAGAATTTTCGTTTAGTCGATATTATTTTACGAAGGTGGAGCATTCTAAAAGTGAAGCTCCTAGTCGAAGTTACTTCCCAAAGTTAATCTAGTATGAAGAGTGTGGCTACATTACTCGATCAACTTAGGTTTACTTACGTATTGCTTGTAGAATATCAGTACAAAATACCGACTGCGATCGGAAGTCGCCCGTGGCGTTGCAAAGTTGCACGGAGCGTATCGAAGTAATTACTCTTTACGTAGGTAAATTTTTTTTCTTAGCCCAACTTCGTTCAACTTCACGAATACTGAAGTGAGCACTTTACCAATAAGAAACACTTGTAAACAAAAACTGGCCAGGGCCTAAAACAGAGTTTAGGAAAGCATAATCATACCGATTCGTTTTACCCAACAAGCAGTAAAAACCACATCATCGTTAAAATAGAAGAAGGCATAAAAAATACACATTTACTAATTCATTTTAGTGAATACGAATATTAATAAAAAATAAACCAAATATGCCGAATACTGATACCGAACCGAATATTCTTTACATCTCTTATTTACAACATTAATTCTATAACTGTCTTAATCTACAAGTATTAATGAAAAACTTGCAATTTATCAAACGCTCCTAATAAAATCATTATTGAAACGTTAACATAGTTGTAAAACATTAAATTAATAAAGTTTTGAGTGAATAATTCTGTTATAGCGCCATTGAAGGGCGTTATGGCGGCGCTCTGGAGAAAGTTTTCACATTACGTCACATAGGCGGTTTGCATACGTTGTTCGCGGGGAACTGCTGGTGTCGGTGCTTTGATAGCTTAATTATAGGCACTTTTATTATATATTTTTCGTATTGTATTGTAAGTTTTCTTTAGTAGAAAGATAAATAGATATTTATTGTGCTCATTAAGCAAAAGGTACAATAACATACAAATGATTAAGCACGAAATGCGAATTGTAAATTTAATTGTATACCAATATATGAAATAAAGAATAATACGATATTCAGGACAAACAACAAACAATTACAAAACACAATAAAAACAAACAAAAATACAATAAAGAAAAACAAAGAAACCATTTATTTGGCCTTTATTTAAATAAAATGATACTTTTATTGCTTATTAAAAAAATACAAGCACCTATAGAAAAATACGAACCTCATTTAAAATATTTAGTTATGGTTCAAACCTCAAATTTACTGCTACTTCATTCAACACCGCACAAAGAGTCGATACTCGCGCAATAAAATCGTAATATCCAAGCTTTGAACCGTAAATCAACTTCGCTCGGTGCGACACATTTTATTTTTCCCGTTCGGAAAAGATGGCGAATACTTGACGTTAAATATAGTTTCCACTCTTTTATTTATTATAATATATTTACACTACTACAACTACACTTCTATGTAAGATACAAACGGTGAAAGGACCATTGAATGTGCGCTTCTTCATTGAGTGATACCGGCCGGCCTCGACTCGCAGGACCGTATTTGGTGGTGCGAGGAGGGCACTTGCACTGGGCTCCTCCTTTAGGGAGCATTCTAAATCGATAAATATAAATCGATAAATATGAAACAATCCCACACGCAATTTTAAAAATATCACCTGCAGATGTATCGTTCAGTGAAATAGGTTTCTTTGCGTTTCTATCTTACTCTGGATCGAAGAACAAGAAACTAACCAACCTCCAAAAGCTTTGCAAGCAAGATAGTCATTACGGTCATAGGACTTGTATTTAGTCTATACTATTCACGCATTTTAAGTTTTCCAATCCTACAAGAAGAAGAAGAATACCAAAATATACCAAAAAGATAATACACACAGCAAACTTTGATCTATCATTTTTAAGAATCCTTTGAAAGCCGTAAGCCAGCAGCAGAGTGTGTATAACAGCTTATACGGAACCGCTCTAAAGAGAAATTCGTTAAACATTTCGTTTTATATACCTACCTACTCTGCTATTTGGCAATGTACTCGTATTACGCTGTAGGAATATAGCGAACTGCGGTGGCCGGCTTTAAATGAAATATGTGAACTATCGAGGAGATAGAATGTTTGAAAATTTCTCTCTGCTTCATTATCATACATATCTACTCGTAGTTCTGTATCAGCTTTAATAAATATTCTCATATAATTGGAACAACGCTTTGCTTTACCTAATGTACCTACATTTGCGATTTAAATTTGAAGTATTTTAAAAAACGTGATATTATTATACTTTCTGTGGCTGAGTCTTTTAATTCTAAACAGACTAATCTGTAGTAAGTAGCTAATTATTTTTAAATGCCCTAGATATTAATATTTTACAGCTCTTAAAATATTAAGGTTATCCTAATAAGATTTTAGTTTCTTGTTTAGTACAGCGTCGATTTCTTTGCCATTAAAATGGAAAAACCATGCGCAAACCACTAATGCGCGTTACTTTGCCACAGAAATGTGACCTATTAATTTATATGTCATTGCGTGTATATATTATATGTATATAATAAATAAATATAAATAATGCTTCAAACTCGCAGCCCCAGACTAGGATTCCTTATGTAGTGGATGCCATACACCCAGACCATCATTTCAACTTCTGCACAGCTGGGAGTCCAACCCAGGACCCTCCAAATCGTGGACCACTACACTATACAGGTCATTTACAAAAATAAAATTATTTGTCTTAAGGTTCGCACATCTGGCAAGCCGCAGCGCAGGGTATGCCCGCATATGAAACCTGAAAAGTATATCACACACACCGGGAATTCATGATTCATTTACTTGATTTGCTGCCTACCTACCTACCTACGCTACCTTTCGCTTCGCACTTCGATGCTTTCGTTACAACAAGGGGATTCATCGTTTTTTAAAATTTCTACATTACTTCCATACAGTTATATTTGATAGGAATACAGTTGGTTAGGTTAGAGATAATTTGCCTCATAGTAAAATGGATGCGGCAAAAAAATCATGTTGAGACAGTATGAGAATTACGGCTCAAAACAGAAGAAAACAAAGTATTTGAACGAAGAAATTCAACGAACGAATTATTTTACTTCATGAGTTAATGGAGCGTATAGGCTACTGTAATTAAATAGCCTGCAAAACCACAGACAGAAACGTCCAACTTGTATTATAAGCCCTTTCATAGGTCATACGTGGATGCGTTGCTACTCATGAGGGCTGAGGTGGTCGGCTCTTAAAACGTCCCTTAAAAGTGTCTCATTAAACCACACCGACTGAAACACCCGAATTAACTTGCTTTACTTCAGTAAATAAGGTCGGCAGTGCTTTATTGACAAAAATGTTCGTGACTCAAAATTTTTGTTGCATTTGCCCCTTATGGAGTAGGTACTGTTTCAAATCCATAATATAATCATTAAGTATTACTAATATATCATAAATTATAAACTACACGAATTTGAAAATGTTCGTGATCGGGCAACTGGATATAAGTACTTACAGTACAAAGCTCATTGTAGTAACGGGCAGAATCTTATAACATTATTGATATTTTTCTTTTTCCATGGGCACGCTCAAAATACCGAAAACGTAAAAGCTTACTCGGTTTTAAAAGTAGTTCATATTCTATTTAGTGACGTCTGTGAAATAAGAATTTGATGCCAAGCGATTTTTAATAGGAATCAATTTTTACCCAAGTAGCTACTCGTAAGTTGAGGATTAAACAAAGTCTTTCAGATTTTAATAAATAATTTAAAATGGGCTCGTTACACAAATTATTTTAAGAAAGAAAAATTTAAGGCGACTACAAATTAAAAAGTACCCTGAATACTGAATAGGTATGTTTTAGCAAGAACAACGTAAATATTATGTGTATGATCCTAATTAGTCCGTTGTTTCCTAAGTAAGATGGCAAAAAAAATTTGATTATTTTATTATTATTTTTTTTATTAATAACATAATATTAATTAGCATGCTAAAATGTTACAAACATTTTAAAAATGCTAAAAGATGTTTTCTACTAGCGTGCAGCGGTAAAGAAGTTCACCCACATTTGAATCCTGCCAGAAACATTTCAAAAGTTCTCTAGCAAACAAACAACAAGATACGAAAAATGTAAACGACCAATGAAAAACGCACATCCCATGATTCGCAAAGATCAACAGCAGTCTTAGGAAAAGGAGATTGCTTCGCTTTGCGATTATGTACCTAAAGTCAGAAAGGCCGAGCTGCGGGCTGAATGCGTGTGTTGTTTGCTCAACCTCATGCACTTTTAGCCGAGTTAAGCGAGCTTTTCCATTGAGTAGAATATTTCTAGCAAGCCACTACAAAGTTTTTTTGACTTGTTGACTCGGGAAAGCTCCAAGTATTTATTGAATGAAGCGAGTTCTAATGACTCAGTTGCTGTTTGATTGATGTTGAATACCTAATAATGTTTCGTACTCGTATGCCCTTGCAAACTAAAACATGATTTCGATTACGCAATTCACTTATTTAAGTTTTCCTTGTAAAAGAAAAGTTCGGGGTTTAGTAGTAAAAAATAATCTAGTCAGGTTTTCCAAAATCTAAATTAGAATCAAAATCTACAAGCGAACTTTCTTAAGTTTTACTTACCTTACATTGATTGGGGCACCAGCCGAGTGCTCCATTAATAAGTCATTATTATTCAAAAACCCAACCTAATCTCTTTTTTAAAGGAAAGGGAAACATTACGTTAGTTTCGTACTATCGGAAAAAATCCAGTGTGCATTGTACATGACAGCGGCCTTTTTGTATGAATATAATATTTAATATTGTGTACTAGTAAAGTGCAAGTAAGTAGGTAGTAATTTTAGACACTGCTTACTGCTTACACACATTTATTAAAGTATTTTCTGTGCCACTTTGTACTCGTATATAAAAAAATACATACAGCCGAACATAGAACCTTATTGAAATTGGTACCTACAAGTAGCCATTTTTCTGGAACTTTGTAAACAAATCTGTAAAGTTATTTCAATTTCAGCCACCGATAAGGAAACCTAATACCAGGAAATAGTTTATATAACAATAAAATGTAAAGGAATGGGGTTTGTCCAAACCGCGAGTTCTTTGTTTGCCATAGGCATCAGAGTGCGTGGTGGAAATGAATTGGAGCAGAAAGCCTAAATCCATTCACTAAGCTATCACTCACTGCTCAGTCTCAACATTCTCATAAAAATCATGCACAATAATCATAAATAAAAATATATTCCACACAATGCGATTAAAAGTCTTTGTGAAACTTTTCGAAGTAAGTTTTTTAACGGTGTATAATAGCGTGAAAGCGTTGGATTCGGGCGCGTTTCATTCCCTAGCGCAGTATTGCGGAATTTTGTATGGACTTCTAGTTTTGAAGTGTTTGACCCAGTTCTGCTTGCGTGTATTAAACTACCTAGATAAATATCTGCAAAGTTGAGTTGCATTTTTAAAGATAATTTTTTATTTATTTATTGATTTCAATGTTGCATGTCAATCATGATACATTTAAATGTACTTAATCAATTGATTTTGCATGACAGTAATAATATACAATAAAATGAATAAACAGATTATGTAAAACGTTTTACTCCCTACACCTATATTATTATGTTACTTTAGCTGTGACAAGTTTTTTAATGAAAATATTTTGGATGCACAATTTTTAACTCAAGATATAGACAGACAAATACAACTTGGAATATCTACATTTATAGCGGGATATGATCCACCTTCGGTATATCTAATTTAAAAGTAGGCATTGTAACCATTTTTAATGTTATGATATACAAATTATGTGCAAAAGACTTAGGCCAGAGTACTTAAGCTAGTCATCTTCATTAATTAATGTAGGGTAGAATTGCTGTTATAGAAGCGCGCATAGCCCTGCTGGTAGTGTGGATCGCAAGCGATCACATTGTTAAGCAACGTCGGGCGCGGCCGGTAC
>DWAV01000243.1:0-23150 GCA_018231305.1 Noctuana lactifera
TTTGCATGTTTTTTGAACTCAGGAACTACTGGACCGATTTGAAAAATTCTTTTTGTGTATGATACGAGTAACTACATTCATGAGGAAAGTTATAGGCTTTCAAGCATTACGGTTACTATTCATAACGCGGGTGAAACCGCGTGGCACAGCTAGTACATAAAGACGCTTCGTTTCGCGGCGCCTCGGCGCAAAACTCAACGCCTTTATGTGAGTCAGCTCTACGTTAACACCGCAACGACACGGACGTGACGAAGTCATAATTATAAAGAACAACGACCACTTATGGAACTTACTATTTATGAGGACTTATGGTAGTAGCTTAAAATAAAATCATACACGTTACGCCTTTTTCATGTTATTGTAAGGTGTTTGTAGCTCTATGATTAATAAACGGAGTAAAACATTATCTGTACTGACATCATGTTGGCAGAAATGAAAGTAGGTATAGGTATTTATGAGACTTTTTTTATTGGGATGAAATAAATGTTCAAGATCGGGTGTCAATTTTATTTATTATCTATTTTACTAAATAAAATAAATATTTTGTAAATTCGTCATCTATAAAGATTATGAATAAATAATTTTAAGATACTTCTAGCGCTTCAAGAGCACTTAGAATCTTAAGGAAAGCACTTAATACTTGTGCAGAATTTTCATTCTCTTTCCAGTAAGATGTCGTTCTCATTAATAAAACACCACAGTTTAAATAAAAAGTATACTTCTTTCAAAATAAAATGCAAAGAAAGCGAAAGAGAAGTGAATCAATTATGTAATATGGTAGTTTGCGCCTCAATTGGACATAATGAAAATACCTTTTTTGGTATCTTAAATAATATATTATATTGCATTAAATTTGTTTAGTTTTTACATTTTGGTTCGTAACGTTCAATGTTGAAAAGATGCTAGCGTGAAAACAATTGCTAGCGATGGAATACAATTCAAATGTGTTCTATTATCAAAAGAATAAAATAAGCTGCCAGGCGTGAACAATCGTTAGTCACGAATTGAGTAACAGAAAGTATCCACTTTTATATTACGGTAGACTTCAATCGTCTGACACTCGACATCGATAAATCCTCTCTTGTCTAACATTGACAGCGTTTCCACAAATAAAACACACTCGTGTACCCATTAGTCGTAACGGTGAAGCTCTCGAACAAATGCCACATAAGGTACTCATGATCTTTGCCACTACACAACTAGGTCGCCACTTTGCCACACTTATAATGTGAATGCGGCTACTTCACCTATAACTGGCTTTAGACTTAAGGCCTATACTTACTTTACTTCGGCTTTTATACTCGCTACTCGCTAGAGCAAAGCGAAGTGCGAAAAGTGAAGTTAGAAAAGAATTGAATGCATAATAATAATTAATATTGCGCCTGATTTTAAAGGAGAGGCAAATTTATTTGTCGATTTTTCTTTCGATCATTACTATTATTTAGATGGAAGGGGACAGAAAAAAACACAAACCAAACATTAATTTCATAATGTATGTATCCAAAAACTTTCAAGGCAGCCCACCATAACGCGACGAAAGGTAAACTTCGAAGCTGTCCGCCCCGTACGATAGAAACGCGGTAAAATAAGCAATATTAATTCCATATAATGGTAAACTGGCTTTGTTACTGATCACGAAAATATTAATATATTTTTATGAGTCTTGAGCTCTATTACTTAGAAATGAAAGAACAAAAGGAGGAAACAGGAAAAATTATTTCGTAACACATAACAGATGAATAAACGGTACAATGCCTTTTCGGGGTATGTATTTAGCGAATAGCTCGTATTATCAGCGATAGCAGTTGCTAACAAAACTGTTAGATTAAGCAGTGCTCAATGACAGCATTTTTACAACGAGAAGACACATTAATTCCAAAAAATAAAATACGGATTACCTTAGACCTTATTTACAGAAGTAACGCCTAAATCGTAACTAACGACAAAACTTGAAACATTAAAGATTGCTTTAAATAAAAATTCAGGCGCTGTAAGACTGAATTAGAATAATACTTTTATTTCAATTACTCAGAGACTGCAAAAATATTTGGTGAAGTAGGTACCTATGTATCATCATATTATTATTATTATCTAAGCTGTAATTTTAGTTCGGTGAGTCGTTAAATTAAAAGAAACCACGATGTCCATGAGATTCCGAACAAAAACAGTTTTGCATCATAAAAGAGCTACGAATCTTTTTGTAATAGAGGGTAGATGTCTATCTTATAATTTTTGAGCATACTTCCGGTTACGCGCTGGATAGCAGGAAACGTTAATTTTAAAAATGTAGTAAATGTAAATGTCAACAGAACTGTCATTACGTTAATTTCGTATGGATGGACTACAGATAAATTATGACATACCATCGCTGATATAGGAAACGATGTTAATCGATATCGATTTTGTAGTCTAATCCTAATCGACTATAAAATAACATTTTACTTTATCAAATCTATTAATTTTTGAGTTTCTTTATAACTATAGATATTAGGCAAATTTGAAAATTAAGACATAGCAAATTGTATTTCATTGTTAAATTACGATAAATCTCAGAAAGTACTCATGCTTATGAACCGTCCTTAAGTTGAATATAACTAACTGAAACGTGTATAGGTAATAAGTAAATAAATAATTCAGATCTGTCCATGGCATCCACAAAGATGAAACTACAATTTATTCATACTAATGTCAAATTAAATTTTTGAGAACATTAGACTATTATAGGATTTGAATATTTGTTAAGTGTATATGAGGCAGCAGCAAGAAGCCTGCGCACTCTACTCTTTTATCTCGTTAAGGAGCTAGCAATGCGGCGCGCCCCGTGGACGCGAACTAGGGCACCGGGGTGACGGCGATCAGCCCTACGAGCCGGCCGGCGCTGCGGAGCGGCGCTCGGCGCTCGGCGCGCGGCCGCCGCCAGCGCCCCGCGGCCCGCAGTGACGCATTGCAGGTGCGCGGTGGCCAATCGGCGCGCGCCGACCGACGCTCTACGCCGCCGCACCCGCCCGATATAAAACCGACTATCCTTTGCAGATCAAATCTAATCCCGTACTGTGCGTCCCGAGACATGGACTTGGACGTTCGCGAGACGCACGCCTGAAACGAAAGATACGCGAACGAGAACGAGAACCGGAGTGCGGATATGAGAATACGTCTATTCGATTGAACGATTCCGAACGATTCGCGCGGCACACCGAGTGAATCGTGATCGTGAGTTTCTCGGCGCGGCCGTTCGCGCGAGTGAGGGCGGCAGTATCGTTTCAAACGTCGGTCCGTGTGGTCGCTTTTGCGGCGTAGTCTGTGATTTTTTAGTGTAGCTCCAGATAATCCAAGTTAATCTACAATGGTGAGTGTTCCTTCTTCGAAAAGAAGCTATGAGTGCCTCCAGGGGATCAGCCCGGACCTGCCGCCGGGCATATTTCGGGTTTTTTGTGCATCGGTGTTTATAGTGATGACGGCCTCCATTATATTATTGTGATGGCCGTTTTTTTACCGCATTGCGGATGGACGACGTTGTTAAAATCTGGATAAGGATACGAACCAGGCTGAGAATGAAGCCGGGGAACCATTGGATCGAAATGGGATCTGGAAATATGTCGAGATGATCGCTTGGACGTGTCCGAGAACCATCGGTCGCCATAGTAGTTAGGTGTTGCCGGTAAAATGACGTTTCCCGGGGCTGCGGCGGCCGGAGCCGGTGCAGCGGCAGGCGGCAGGCGCGGCTCGCGATCGATGCCGGCCGCACCTGTCAAGCGCCCGTTGACTCATCGCGGCTACTTAATAATTTTCATACGCAATTTAACTAACTGGTTCCGTTAGCTTTCTTCGCCGGTTACGGAGTTTGCGATTTCAAAAATGGTAATGTTGGTTTTCGACAATTTGTGATTTGGTCTTCGTCGATGGGCGGCTGAGCCTGAGGCCGTCGTCTTTTGGCTTTCGTTTTACCTACATTTCTTCGTTCAGTCAAACAGATATTCCTAACATCAAGGGTTGTTTGTCATCAACGTATTCGTATATATGTCATCAGGGCATAACTCCTATTGTGGATCGGATGTCTTAGCCTAAGATTGACAATATTGAATATCTTTTTTCGTGTATTCTGATATCTACAGGTGAGTAGAGCATGGCACGATAGTTAGTGACAGTGTACCTACAATAGGCACCTACTCAACCACCCTTCTGCCTTTGCACAATTAATTAAATTTACAAGTAGTGAGAATAATCAGTTCATGATTTCTATTTAGACTGCATTATGTACCTATATTACCTACCCTACCACATTCACAAAATTTGCTTAAATTATTAGAATTTGTGTTATTTGCATCTTTTTCTTATTGCAATTCATGAGGATTCTATCAAAAAGATGATACCTAACTAAAATAATATTATAGTTATAATTTCACAATGTTAAATGTTACTTCATCTTGATTTAATCCTAAATGTATTCTTCTTTTCTAAATATTTGAATAGTTAAATATTAATGGGGTATTATTATTTGTTAATTAAAATACCTACACTGAAGTAACTAATTGAGTTTTAATTACTGTATGACATCTAAGGTATTCTTTAATTCCCACCACTTAATTATAATTTAATAATAATCTGCAAAGCTATTATTTTAATTAGGAATTTTTGAGACCTTATATTGGAAACTTTAATTATCTATTTTAATTGAAATGCCTATATAGTAAAGAATTATGATATTTATTAAATATCTTCTACACGTTAGTTTTAAAAACTTATGTCAAATGTGATATATTAATTTCCATGAGTTCAATGAACTGCAAAGAAGTTAAAATGTACATGATAACTTAAAAGGTTTAATAAACATGACTATTATCAAAACATTACCAGTAATTAAATTTATTTAAGTTGAAGAATAAGTGATAAAATAATTACAATAATTCCACTGTTTGAAAACTATTTCGTAGTCAAAATGTTATCTTAATTTTTATAGGTATTTCGATAAAATGCAAAATAGGTACTCATTGATGGCTCAGTTTGTTAAAAGTTATGTTGATTTTGTGGTTTGTTAAGTCGATACACTTAATAAATGTCACAAGCAGCACAAAGTTGAAGTTTTAGCTTAAATCAAATGCATATTTCTTTGTGGTTTGGTATAGTTGACCAGAAACATAGAAGTTTAACAGTAAAATCCATCAATCATAAATTTGTATAACCATGTGCAAAACAAATATGCAAATAATTCATAGGATAACTAACTTTGATGCTTCTTTTTGTGTTGGAAAGACACTTCAGGGGTAGTCTCATATAAATTTGGTTAAGATTTGATGATAGATCCATAACAAAATAATCTGGCATTTGATCAACATTTGGGCTAATCTTCTCAGTTATTGTGGAAAGATCTATGATACTCCTTGGCTACTGTAAGCATGTTCTATGGTAGGATTTCTAACTGATAGTAATCAAATAGCATGACTCTTATGACTTAGCTGGATATTGAATCCTCCCCTGGGTAGGCAAGGAAGGAGATACCTTGACCATGGCTGACGCTGCTGCAATGTGGATTAGTAGTTAGTAGCCAAACTGGAGTTAGATGTTTTCAAATGATTGCTATTAAACAATAACTAAGCCAATAGCTTAATGTTAGTTAAACACATAGATCTTTTCAATAACAATCTTCTTGGTCTAAAAGTATGTGTTCATAGTTAAAGTAGATGTTCATTTTTGCTTCAAATAAAATCCACACTGTCCAAAAAGCCTATAATAAAAAGATTAATTTCATTCTATAAGGCACTAGGCCAGCATGAACAGGCAGTTATGTAAAAGTAGTAATAAATTCAAAGTAATCTTTTTATTCGCCACCACAACTTGCGATAAGCAGAACATAAAAAAAAAACTATTTATGACATCTAAGAATTGAATATCAATTGATAAAAATTTATTGTAATGCAGCATTTGATAAGATATCTTGAGTGTGTCCGCAGTATGACTCGTCACAGATACTATAATTACTCACAATCTTATCATTTAATATCTCCATTACATATTTAGTCTTAAGTTAGTAGTGCCTGCCGCAGCCAGCAAGATGGTGGTGTCAGCTGTATGTATTGTATAATTAAATTCTGCAAATTGCTATTGTTTTTAGGTCTATTATCATAGTGTTATAAATGACGGATTTTTCCATTGTTCATTTAATAGTTATAAATTTTCCTGTTTTTCAGTACTATTTTAGTATGTCCTACGGTATTTCAATACATTGATAAGAGTATGGAATTTATAAAATCCTTATTCCAAGGTCTTTTTGTACTTCAGGCAAATAAGTAGGTACATAGTTGAAAATGCGTCCATTCAGCATCTTTTTGGAGTATTCTTCTGGTCGATGTATACATTATTTAATCTAAAATAACACCATTGCAGGCCGATCAACTAACAGAGGAACAGATTGCCGAGTTCAAGGAGGCATTCTCACTTTTCGACAAGGATGGCGACGGCACCATCACCACCAAAGAGCTGGGCACCGTGATGCGCTCGCTAGGACAAAACCCCACAGAGGCCGAGCTTCAAGACATGATCAATGAAGTTGATGCGGACGGTAAGTCCATACAAACATTCATCTCTATTTTAGACTCTGCTGGACCTATATTTCGTAACATTTTTAATCTTAAGTTGCCTGCCTCGTAATCTTACAGTACAGTCTCACTTAGGCTGATCGCCACCGTATACTGTCAATTTAACACACTTCAGACTTCAAGATGATTTATCAGACTCTAGTCTATTAAAAATTAAGTGACACAATGTGAGAACAACGACTATCTTAGTTCTCAGGCAAGTAATTTTAATTGCATCGTAAAATATGAAGAATCGCAATCTACATTGTTATCTGTTGGCGATAATAAAATACCCTGTTATTATCTTTTCTTGTTAAGAAGTAACCAGATGGTTTCCATATAATTATGAAGTAATATGAAGAACTTTATCTTTTTTAATAAATTGATTAGTTTCAATAATTGATAAGATATTTCTCCGGGTTTTCCATATTATGATTGCGGCTTATATTTCAGGTATGCCATTTTATGATTAGAGAAGTAAATTATAAGTAGACAAGCCACATGTTACAACCAACATTACTGATTACATTACTACTGATTGAGCTTGTATACGTGTGCCGTAAACTTATTTTTGCGTCTAAAATTCCATACAAGAATTACCTAGATAGTTACTAGTGACTAGATCCAGACAGTCATAGATTAAAAAATATTATTTATTTTATTATTTATTAAAACAAAACATAAGGATGAACAATGACTATGAATAGTTTGTTAGGTTAATATGACGTAATTAACTTACTGAACTTATAACTTCTTTATCTTGGTCTGCAAAAATAGCTACATTGAGTCGCGTAACCATTATTTATGGTGTAATGCTATCATAGCCACGATTTCTAAACAGTTATTTTGATAAGCGTGTATGTATTTGTATGTCGGTATTGTCTGTCCAATATCGGTACTGATATGATCGGGTTGGAGGCATGATAAGCGATCGATGTCGCCGCTCACAGCGTGTTGCCTGCGTGTAGGCTTTACCGCTGTGTTCTATTGCCGTTTTTATCTGCGGACCTTTAATTTTGTCAATTCGAAGGTTTGCAGGGACAAGGGAAATTTAATTAAAACGGGTCGTACGATATACCTACGTTTGCGTCTTGCGTCACAGCTGCATGGTACATTGTAGGGTAGGTATTTTTACAAAAGGAAGCATTTATCCCTGAAGTACCACATGACGAAAAGTTTCAATACCATATTATATTAATTCGCAAAAAACTGAATTAACAAATTTAATGCTTGAGAATGTTAACATAATTATACGTTGCGAGCGAAAGTAGGCATATTCATCCTTGAGAGGTGATCGTACAGCTTTGGCCTTGTGTTTAAGATTTTTATGTCTGCCTTCTTTGTCAGTCAGTAATTTAAAAGAACACCTGCAATGGATCAGCGTAAAGTGGTTTCCAGTTATAGCCACTCGCATACTCAATCTGACTGGTTTCAATTGTTGTCAAGAGTTGCCATATCACAATAAAACAAAGATAACATAACGTTTTAAAATTCACATAATGGCCCGCTTACACAAAACAATTAAAAGTTATACATAAAGTTTTCACTTAGTGATTTAAAATTGGGATCATTTGCCTACTTATTACACCGTTTCTTAATGAATCCTACAGCGACCGCATAATATGGCCGTTGTATCTATTCAGCCAGAGCGTAAAAAATATGTGGGCGTCAAGATACATTATCGGCATAGTTACGTAGGCTGCAGTTTACATCGAGCTTTATCTAATTGTAAATATTTTCCGTGCTACCGAACGCCAAGTACGAGGCTCGTATTCGAAGCTATCGTTTTGCCGTAGTAATTATATTTCGTTATTACCGACTTCAAAAAAGGGGAGGAACATAACAGTTTGACTTTACATGCACAAGTCGTGCTCGGAACGCGGTCCCATACTTTAAACAAATGAAATTATAAGCTGTTTTGGTACAAGGCTAGCAAACAATCAAATTTTACAGTATGAACGAAGGAAACAAAACATGACCAAAATGGCGTGTAAGGTGAGACAAACGGCGCAAAACCTATGTAGGTATTCTAGGTACATAGTAAGCGCCATACATATATAATAATTCTTAAAAAATTTAAGACTTGTAAAAGCGCACTAAATTACGCTACTTTAAGAGCACTATATGACAAATTATTTGCACATATTGTACCACGATGGCAATGTAATTTTAGTCCAGCTGTACTAATATATCTGGTACCTACTACGGTATTTGTATTGTTTGATATATACTACGTTTTGTATAGCGTTCAATGCTTAAAACTTGTTCGCGACTGAGACTAGGTAGTATTAGTAGGTACTTGCATAATATTGTCTCGTGCCATTTTTGAAACAATAATTTGTGAGTATTGTGGGCACTGGTATCATTGTAATGTGTTAATACATATTCCTGAACAACCGGCTGCCAAGTTGTCATAACGAGGGGAACAGACGAACGCGTAGGCCATATGTGGAACACTGATTTATGATCTGTCGATTTAAGAGCACGAGACGTCTGATACACAGACGTCGTATCGTACGCCAAGCATGTGTGTGTATCTCGATTAACGAACATAATAGTTGTAATGGCAGCGAATTGCATCGCGCAATCTGATTTAGGTGTGCGCGACGCTATCTTGTAAATTGTTTCGTGCATTCAGTGTAAGAGATCAGGACAGAAGAAGCGATTCAACCATAGGTGGTTGATCGACATATACTTAATCGAACATCTACCCGCCGAATATGTTTGAATTTTATTGATTATTCACGTATTCACTACTTACGCGAGTATCATAGTGTAGCCGAGGTACAACGGACACATTTCTCTGTACATTTAAATTTTCTCAACAAGCTTCTGGGAATTGATAAAGTACTTTAATAATTCTGTATCATTTATTTACTTTATCGCATCTAGATTCTTGATGAATTCTAAATAGAAGTAAAGTTTAAGAAGAAAGATGTGAGTCAATATTTGCGTTGAACTCATGAACAACGAGAGAGAGCGTCAGCGTATGTCTTATGACTTGACGTCACGTGGCTCGGAGCATGCGCGGACGCAGCACGCAGGTATCGCTCTGGCTTGTCTCGACTACATTGCTTGCTTTCAGCTTAAATGATAAGCAAAACTTTAAACTGAATGCAAACACGCCACGTTATAGACTGCCTGCTACACATAATATTGTTTGCTCCAAGCTGACAATAAATCTCTTAATGCGTTATGCAGTTGGCTGTTGAAGCCTTGATAGCCCCTGTAATATTAAAGTAATTAGTTCCCTGCAATTAACCTCTTTTGTCTGCTAATGTGTTTTTAAATACTCTACAAAATATCACTTTGTTGCTGATGCATTTGTATAAACTTAAGTGGACGGACAGTTTAATTGTAGATGGAAATGATTTCATCTTGCTTGGTGCTAAAAATATGGCTTTGTAGACGTTAATATTATTGTGGAATCGTTCCTGATGATAGAGGATAAGCACATGAATAGCTTGTTCAGTATCGAGTGTTTCCATTAACCAAAAAATTTTAAAACAATGCACTCAAAGTTGAATGAAAGAATTCTGCATATTTCCATGGCCACTGAATCACATCTAGTGTGTAGAGCTAAGCCTAGATCATTTTAAAATTTTCAAGTGTCACCAGTCTTCCTGTTAAACGCAAGTTTGTCAAGAAAATTCATTGCGAAACATTTGAAAATTGGTGAACGAAATATGAGTGCAAATTGACAATAGCATGGAACAGAAAGGTCTTAATCTGCTATAGATATAGAGGCCTGGCGCCGTGCTGTATGGTCGCGTCTCCCAGATTCCGGAAGATGTTCCCGTGGTTGTGGGAGGGTTGAGCTATTTTTGGTTACTGTTTACAATTTATTTGTGAGATCGCGGCGCGACGCGAGACGACCCTGACATTGCACGTTATCATAGTGGCGTCAAGTCGATGCAATATTAATAGCTGATACGCACTCACCTGTGCGACGTCTTGGCGCATATGGGAAATTATTCCGGGATGACCAGTTCTGTATCATGAGTGGATCGATTCGGGAACTTCTGGCATGAACATTGGAATTTGATCAGGAATTCCCTTGATCAAGAGTGGAAAGCATCCTTTATGGGGAAACACGTAAAATGTTAGCGAAAATGAGTAAGGCAATGACTGGGAACATTGATTGATTGGGAGCAGACTAAATGGTTTAATATGAATGTATAATATTTTATATGAAATGTATCTAACTACTGATTGTATGACGTACAGATTTGAATTTGGCATCATTGCATCTCGGTACATGAATTACATAAAGAATTTTGGGCGCAAATAGTGTTGGCCCGGAATTCGCAATGGGTAGGGTATGTCAGTGATAAAGATCTTTAATTTCGAAACTCCTACCGTATTCTGAAAAATCCCACTTATAATTTTACCATTTCACGGGAACCAGTAGTTGAAGTTACATGATCCGAAGCCCTATTGTAGTTTAATGTTCAGGCAGCCATAATATGAATAATGCACATCTGGTGATAACTGAAGGAAGTTAAATTTACAAAACGATTTAGTGATCCAAAAAGACATACCCGAGGAGGATGAATAGTATTGGTAGTGACGGCAAAATAAACAGACGAATATTGAATCGTAACGTAATGGGATATCGGTTTCAATTGCTGTTTGGAGCGTAAGAAGTCTTAGTTGATATTGAAAAGCGTTCAGTCCTGATAGTTTGCTTTATTTAATTTTAATAACTTTATAGAAAGCAAGTGCTTATATACTGTAATTCTAACAACGTCTTTGACACGCACCTTGGCTATAATTGACGAAGCCAAGTATGAAGCCACACAAATGCAGTCTATATACGCTCAAAATGAGATTGACCTAAATTAAATGTATTATGTGAATAAATAGTAGACTCTCTTTATCAGTTAACAAATTACAAAAACTCTGATCATATAATGAAACGATTACGGTTACAAGATGGACTTCCTCGGGAAATCTCACCAGGTGTACACGTTCCCCTCTTTATAACGTAGCAATGGTTTCAAAATCGCCTGTGAATAAAGATCTCAAAGGAAACGAAACCAAGTATTACCCTAAACAGCTGCGAGACTCAAAAGTAGAATACATCCTGAGAACAAAAGCGCAAACACATTGTGATCAGCTGCTGTACTCGGTTTGCCGTGTTTATTGTTACAAGGCATCCTTGTTGAGCGGGCCGTGAGATCTCCACAATTCATACAACAATTGCCCTATTGCAATGGGATATTTGTAATACAATACTCTGTATCGTATGCGGAACTCGCAGACGAAGCGTGTACCTCTTCGCTACATGAGCTTGTTTGTTTAGACAATAAAATCAACACAGAAATTAATCCGAGTCGACGTGCCTACACAGATAATGAAGCCTCGGGCGTTGCCGTCACGTGGGGCCTTATGTACGAAAATGTTTGCTTTTACAATGTAGCTATTTTTTACGCAAACTAAATGGTCTTGAGACACTAATTGCAGTATGCTTTCCGTTCATGAAAATGGGTTCTGAATGGTTTCTAATAGAAAGAGCATGTTGCGATTAGACGGGCGAAGTTTTGCTTTATCGTGCAGCTAATTGTAAATAAAATACTTTGCCCATAAATTTTTGTTTCAAAGTATCGGTGATAATTACCTTGATAGCATTCGTTGTTAACGATAGTATAATCACCTATCGGAGCACCTCTGACAAAGGCTTGCTATCAATAAACCTATTGTACCTATAGCTTCTAAATAGTGGTTTCCATTATAGAATCACACAACGGTTTGGTTTATATCAAATTGATTATTCTTTATAGGCTGAGATGATTTCTCGAGAACTGAATAGTAGATGCTAGTAGGTACCGACCACACAGCGATCGGTCACATTTGTGTTGCGGATGGGACCATGACACTGCTTCTATATTTGGATTCCAGCTAACAATACTATATTGTCACATCCGCTCATAACGGCCGCATAATGTATTAATTCGCCACTAACAGGAAAGTACACACGATAAACAGTCCCCGTTTTCCTGCAGATAATTAACAAATATTTCCTCAGACCGTTGTTGATCCCTACTAGAATTCACCAGATTGTCCAAATCAGACTCGAACCCGCTGGTTGAATCTCCACTACTGCAATTGATACCTTAACTAGCAGCATTCTCGTGAAATTGGGGTAAATTACACCAGTTAACATCCCAAGTGAAATAAACAAAACGCAAAAGTTAATTAAACAAGCGCCGGTCCTCAAGTAGAACGTTTATTGTTGCGATATCAATAAGAGCTATTTAATCTGTATGTAAGTGCAAATCCATGTGATCTGAAACGATAATAACATTATGCGGGAGAAAGTTCCCTTTGTAAAGAATGTCCGTCTGGCGGTGTACATGATTATTATCATGCGCTGCACGTACCCTTGCGTACGTATTGCCGATCGTTTGAATCCCATCAACGCTCGATTTTGGCAAATTCATACTATCGAAGAAATATTATGCGACAATTAATTTACATCCCACGCCGCGAGTATATCATACCACGCTGTTAATTTTATCCAAGGAGTAAATTCAATATGATTAAATGTGTGAGCTAAGATTCCTTTTATAATTTGCCCATGTTTTTGAGTTTGTATATTCTTGTCTGCCATTACTCTGGCCGAGGTAATTTTTAAAGTGTATGCGAATCACTTAAAATAATCTGTACAGCGTATACTCGTATAGCGGTCGCGTTGGGAATTTGAGGAGGCGTATTGTTTGATACGCGAAATGTTTTATCGATCGTGTACAATTTTAAATCTTTTCTGTCAATATATTCAAATAACGCGTTGGGTCATGTTTATTTTATAGTAACAACCTATGACGGCTTAAGATTCCGAAAGTGCTTTGACCAAAGTATTTCTTGTGTTCAGTTTCCCAATCACGAAACTTTCTTCCACATACGTTACCATCGTACAGTCGTTATCCAAAATACGTTCAGGACGACCTAGCGGACCTGGTAAACTCTTGAAATTTTGAAACATTATCTAAAGTATAAATCGTTTAATTGATTGGCTAGCTCGTAGTATATTTTGGCAACGAATCGTAGTTGTTTATCACAATCATAATAATATGAGTTGTCCAAAAACAATGAAAAAACATTCATCGCTTGACAACGCTACTTTACGTTATTTATTTTCGTCTTAGAAAATGTACTAGAGTGATCTGTAATCGTAGCATATTTCGTGGTTGGTCCGCGTTCGTCTCGTGGCGTGGAGTGTGCGTGGGTTTGCCAGCGCAGCGCCACCAGTGACCGAACTCGGGGGCCAAGTTGCATCCGACAAGTTTCATTGACCCCTCTTCACGCCTGAAAGCAAATTTTACAGCCATTCGATTGTACGCTCGTAGAAATTCTGCGTTGCACAATGCAAATGTCGTTTTTGATACAATACTTGCTCAAAATAACTGTTTTGGTGCACTGACAGACTTTTTCTTAAGCAAAAATAAATAACCTCAATGAAGGTAATTGGTATTTAAGAGAATATTGTTAGGAATAAAAAAACGGTTACGGATGGACGAACTCTGCTCATTTGAAAATCATAACGGTTTTGCATACAATAAGCTAAATGATAAATCCCTCATTTTAACTAGCGATAACAGTTTTAAATGTTTACGCTCCCGTAATTTTAGTAACGATGTCACATGCTACGATAAGAAGTCGTTCACTCGTCAGAGGGAGACGGCAGCCCGTCGCCTGCGCGTACTCATGTCAATGCTATTTGCGGAACAATTCTCGCTACTAACCGAGAACAAGAATGGCTTTGGCTATCTATTATTGGTGACCAAAATGCGCTTCTTCCTTGTTTGATGGTTGAAATTGATAAAAAAACATGCGATAGTAGTTAGATAATGTGTATATTAGGATTCTACGCATGTAAACCTGTTTCATCTTTATTATTCTTTATGTACAGGAACACTTTTAGGTAATGTTGAGTAGGTGACGACATCACTTGTATATACCTAACGTTTTAAATAAGTAACGGTATTATTGCGAGACAGTTTCGAGAGGTCTTGTCAGTAAAGAAAAGCTACTGGTACATCAATAACTTTTAATGAAGTCATATTATTATATGGAGCAATAAAACTACAGAAAAATATTTTAGATCACCCCTGAGCGCTGTGAAATCTAAGTGGGTTATACGAGGGAGTCAGTTGTGGCGGGGGATGCGGCGCGCGATCAATACCGACACGTGTCGCGGGGTAATTGGGCGGCAGTCCCCAGACCCCAGGCGCTCGCCCTGCAATCTAAAAATCCTTTTCATACCTCTGCCGTCTACGTAAAATCCCCTAAGTAAGTATCTACTGGATTTCATCGAACATTTTTAAATCCCCTTTTATATCGAGACTTATCCTGAAAACCTCTTACGATACTTAGAGCATTGCGAATAGGCTTCTTGGCCATAATCGGTAATGGAAAGGTAGTTTTAAACGAATTGATTTTATGCAGTTTTGCGTTGCTTCTAACACAAGCTGAAGCGTAGAACGGTAGGCGATCAATTAGCTTGATTGAGGTGCGGCGACGCGGCTCGTACCTCCCGGCCATTGATTGACCCGATTGACCTAGTGCCACATTGCTATTGGCTCTGCTTTGATTTTATCCGAAGCACCGAAATATCTACCGCTATTAGTAAATTCTACAACAGTTTTATAGTATTTCTACATTGCAACTGACGTGGCTACTTGTGCGTTCATGTTACAATCGGTTCAAGTGCAAGCCGTAACGTACTCGTGTAATTGCAATCACAGCTAATTCCCCGCTATGACAGGAGTAATTGACTACGAGATATCCGTGACATGTACAGATCGGGTCGCTTGTGATGTAGCACGAACGAGTTCAGTACATGCGCCCGTTTTATCCGTCTATACCGGGATCACAACAGAAATAGGTTACAAGCCGGTCATACAACTCTGCTATCGATTGATAGCTGTTGTGAATAAAACTGTGCGTCCACTCTCGTCACTTTATTTCCGCATTATATCGGCCGTTCGCAATTCTATCTCCGATTTCAATAATTTAAGAGTAGAAAAATGTTGCTGTCCCTTACCTCACAAATCGCAATAAGTTCATAAAGGACATACTACTGAGTTCAACCAAAGTATTACAGCGAAGAGTTTTATATAAATGAAAAAATCAATATAATTAATGAATGAATAGAAATAAAAAAAACGAAAGCTTAATAAAAGAAGTCACGAAAAAAATGTATGGAGTCAACAATACATCAAGTGTTGACCTTTCTCGGTCCATTATTATGTAGTTCGCGCCTTCGCGTCGTGGTTTATTGTCCTCGTGTGGCAGTTTCCTCAAGGAGCTATTTATTTTCCTCCTGTTTTTGCGGTTTTCGCTATTTCCAAGCTGCCAATTAGTGTCAATATCTTATCGCTCCTCGTTTTTTTCTGGCTAAATTTCGGTACGCGAAATATAGCCTGTCTCTAGAGAGCGAAACCACTGTACTATTTTTATCTTTAAGGATCAATAACAGATAGTCATCGCCATGTCCCGAACTCAGAAGTGCCATTTCTGCTTAGTGTCGAGTAATTACAAGTCCTTTATAAATCAGATGAGATACCGAGTAATTGATGAGCTCTAAAGCCAGTCACGACATCTGGCGTTCATTCCATTATTGCCAATTTGGCGACATTTTCCGTGTGTAAATCAGTAATTTGTTACTATTTAAGTCCTCTTGTTTATAGATTATATTATTCGTAAATGTCCATTTTGTGCGTGTGACGTGTAACCGGTCGTCCTTGCAACGGGCCCTACTCTCCGTATCAGTACTCGGGCGTTATCGTATTTTAACGAACTCAACCAGACTTAGTATCAACCGGTCTGCGATACGATTTTATTACAAATCGGAATAATAAAGTAACATTGCATCCATAATGCTTTAAGCCGCTGCATTACACGAGTCGCAAAAACGATACGACTATTTAATCGCGGAGTTTATTGTGGTGTTGATACTCCGTTTGTTTAGGTAAGAGTATGCTATTTTCGGTCGTCAGACAACAGCTTGTACGTATTGTATTGCAATACAACGCGAACATGAGTAAATAACAGAGCGGTAAGACAATCTCGATATGAAACTGACCCGGGGGTAGGGTGTGAGCGCTTGGAGCGACGCCAAGTTATCTCCCGACCCATCGGCGTCTCATCAGGAACAGCGCCCCCGGACGTTGTCCAAATAGCTGACCCATTGTCGTCCTAATTGCTTTGCCGGTGCCCTTTATGATTCTGATTCACGGGCTGGTTCACTCGTCTATTTTAGATCTAATATCTACGCCGACGGGTGATTTATTATCAGAAAATAATGCTAACTGACAGTGACATTAAATGAACACACTGCCTTTCAACTTTACTTTGATCGATGGACGATATCTCGTGCTCATCGCGTATAATAATTGCTAGTAGCAAAACATAGGAGAATTACGTGGAAAATAGATTAAGTTAATGGTCTTTTATCATTTAAAATAAACGAGCGATATATATTTTAGGAAAAAAATAGTTTTTTTGGTGACCTTTTTTTCGTAAATGATTCTACATGTTTATAATACGAACGGTATTTTTACTTCAGAGAGTTAATATCGATCTTTATGTTTATTATTATTAGGCCTACGTGTTTGTTTTCCTTATATCTTAATATGAAAATGCTAAGATATTTGATAAAAACAGCCAGGTCGTGCTTTTCACTTTAAAAATAAATAGCAAATGCGGGGTCGTTTATTCGCTTTTGGGGAGAGTGACTTTTCAGGTTAATCAGGGTAATGCAAGTGGCCGTCGTAGGTTCCGTGCCAAAGTTGTAAGCGTGTTGACATCGTACTTATCTAAGGAGCTTTGTCAAGAATGGTGGCGTATTGCAAATGAATTTGCATATTGGATTGGCGGCTGGCCAGCGGTGGGTCGCCGCATCGCGGCGCACCCGCACGTGTACGGTGTACCCGCGAAATCGCGACCGCGCTAATTTGCTGCTAGTGATGCATTCATCTTTTAAATAGTCTGTTCAGCGAGAGTTGATACAACCACAACGTCTTGTAGTCGACACTTAATGTAAAAGATTCACGTTATCGATACATTAGCGGTAAATTAGATCAATTTTTTAAAAACGTTATTTGAATTTATTGTCCTTTTGTGGTTTAAAGTAAATTTATCCCAATAAAATTCAACAAAATAATGTTAAAAGTTTTACCGGAAAAAGACATTTACTGGTCATAATCGTACATAACCCGGTATATCACTAATCACTACAGTAGTACACGCAGGTAATGACATACCTACATACCCACCGGTTCGCGATACGGCTGGCAATCTGACAAAATGCTTATTAACTGCTGTACATTTATTTATTTACGTTTTTTCCATAATGTTTACAAATTAAAAACATCTAATTACATATGTAGTAGAAATTGCTTCTAATATAAGGTATATAAAGGTAACTAATAAATGAAATGCTAAGAGTATCATATCGTTCGTGAGGTTCCTTTTACTTTTTAATGTGAGTTTTGTGATAACGTTATTTAAACGGAAATATTATTATGTCCTGGCAACACTGTGTTATACCACTATTTGATAAATACTGACTGACCACTGACCATAGTATTTAACGAACGTCTATCCTGCGCCTTAAACGTTTTTATTTAAATGAAGCATGCTGAATCAAGAGCTTCCATCAAGGCGTATATGAGCAATTTTAGATTACGCATCTAAAATGGAATGTAGTACCTATACCTACTACCCATGTTGGTATCGGTTGTCCGCTAAACATTCGCGCCATGTTGAGTCACGTCACGCGTCCTTGCCGCCTTTGTAAGGCTTCGTGTAATTCGCGAATAGTATCGAGCTACAATCTCGGCTGATTACAGAGAAGGCCTGTCCAATAGTGCTGACTACAGCGGGATTCCTAATATTGCTTTACGACTCTTATTTACTTTTGGGATTATAAGTACAAGTTTTGGGAATATATGTAAGCGTTAAAGAGCATAGGTCGCCATAGGTACTTTAGTTTTAACGTAGTTTATACATTTTTAAAAGGCTATCTCGACGATCCACATAAACCTGTTATTGATTGATTTGAGAATACACTTTTGAAACCTTTGTTAAATAACTCAACGCGTGAATCAACACGCGAAATGTATATTTTTTCCGTTCACATAGTTTGGCGGCTGCGACTAATTTAGGCAATGTGTTAGCAATGATCTCATCTTATGAGCCTATGAAGCTCATAGCCAGTTGGTCACAATGCTCACAATGCCATGCTACAAATTGACTACATAATTGCTTAATACATGAACAGTATTAACACTAACGCTTACTCATTGTAATGACTAAACTTACCATCAATGCATCATTAGTTTACTACCACTCGACGTGATCTACATAAGGAATAAGAATCACAGTCACAGATTTTGAAAGGCCTTTGAATTCCGGGATATTTCTAAGGGGGCTCATTGAAAAGACACATGACACTAAAATCAGTACGAAGTTCCAAAAAAATTGAGAAACAATGTACTTTTTGGCTTGGTTTTTCCTCACCGGTGTTGTAGGAGGGGAATTCCGGGATAGTAACGTGTGATCGCACGGAACCAGAAACAAGATTCCGGGTCTTTCCCGGTTTTCCCGGCCATCTGGCAACCCTGTCTACCAATCTTCGTTTTAGTCCTTGTAGGTACCGATAAGGATTTGTAAACGTCGTCTGATTGTTACTTACTGCTGCACGCGATGCAATTAGTCGTAGACGTTTATTTACTAAGAAATTGCAGGATACAATTAATTATTATAGAAAATGGTGAGACGATAAACAGGTTTTCTGATTGAGTGTTATGATGAAAACGAGGGCCTACTAATATGTTTACTGCCTCGTCAAGATATTTTTATCGATTTGAATGTTATCGACAGCATGCGGAAGATTGTAAGGTTATAACTGTTCAACAATGGAGCCATTCAAAATTGCTCAGCTACGGTTGACTTGTGATGCAATGCCATGTATATATTGTATACTTTGTTCCATGATAGACACGCGGTTACATTACTGGCGCAGTGTGTTAGTGTAATATGAAAAATGGGCAATTTTATTTATACGAAATAATTGGAAATTCTAATCCAAAAGCATGTTTCTAAAGCAGACTTTACAATATCATAAGAGCAGGTTGGTGTGTTTAACGACTTTGCACGCCAATCTGAAACCGCTGAATAGACTTTTCCCGAAAATCCGTGTTTACTCAATTGCTTTTAGATTGTCGGTTTGATTGCGCACCGCTCCCGCCGTCTATTGTATTTTATTAACTACACGGTGAATTGTAGGTTATTGGCTCCTAGAACTATTGGTTATTGCTAATTGTAACTGTCATGAATTGTAGCCCGACGTACGTGGACTAGATTTAGTTAGGCCTATGCAACGATTTCCCTCTACTACAGACAGTGTACTGACATTTGCATACATAATATGAAGCTGAATAGCAAACAATGGATATTTATATTATACCATCCTGTAACCGAACCAATACAGAGCAAATAAACTTATCTTTACCATTGCGAAAACTGAAGATAACGCTACAAGAGTCGTAGTTGTTGCCGTTGTGGCTTTTGTATCACTCTATATCGTATAAGAGTATTCATTTACTGATTAATATAATACAGGGCGGCTCGTATTTCATGTGGCGGTGGGGTGTTTAAAACCGCCAAGACCACAGCTCGCTTTAATGGACGATTTTCTTTGCAGTGTTCTGTTCTGACATCCTCTGGTCTTGTAATCTGATGCCTGTAAACAAATACCTATGACGCATTTATTTATCAAATGACTACTGTTTGTTACGCATTTTGTTGTCGTGGATATAATTTGCGCTGTTTGTACTCTATGGTACATATTTAACAGTTCTTATAGCGTATGTTTTCGTAGCATATATATGAAGCGTTTACGTATATTATATTCCGTGATGCATAATGCATTCCTGAGATGGTACGATCCACAAGGACTGGCCTATCCCGTCGTGATGACGCAAAGCGTTTAGTTCGGTTCGTAGTATCACAAAACGAACATGAGAGGTTTGCGGGCGAGAGCCGTGGGTTCAAGGCGACTGAGATCCATTGTTCTTCTCCGCTCACAATGCCGGATGCCCTGTTCACGCTCTGTGACCGCCAGCTCGTCGCAGAATGCCTCTTCTCTTGATGCATTCTACAATGTAGTAAACTTTTAAGCATACGATTTATTTAAGAAAACAATAAATTCAGAAGTATTTCGTGATTTTCGTCTTATTAGCCCGTACCGTTTCCATGTTTCTAACAAGTACAAAGATGGAAGTGAACAGTCATTAATAATTTTATTTCGCAAAGTTTTTTTTCGTATTTCGCACGATGGAATTAGAGCAATAATAAGGCATCAAAAAATAAAATGGCAGCTGAATAGCAAGAACCAGGTGCGTCTAGAAGATTAGAGGCGGCGAGAATGCGACGTGCATTCTCGAGGCTCGCTCCACGCGGCCCGGTTATATATAGATCGCAAACCACCTCAGAAAGGTTAAGCCCAGAATTAGCCGGCCAAACTTAACTCGAACTTATTTTCGCAACGTTGCCTTCACCCTCCCGTCGTTAGCTGATTGATAACACCAATTATCCTGCCGTCTCGGTTTCTGGATCAGTTTTTGTCGTCAAAAAACGCCGCTCAGGGATGAGATGAAACTGATGAGAGGATACTCTTGCTAAATAAAGTGCTGCGTCATCATTTTTTGTTTTTCCTATCTGCATATAAGTTATAGTCTAGATTGGTATATTTATAAAAATTATGTAACACATATTCCTAATCATAATATTCAGTTATAGCAAACATTTTATGCGCAAAACTATAAATCTTATCATGAACTTGTCGGCGTAATCTGAACCAATATCGAAGTTTAGGATTTGGCTCTGATTTATATTGTTTGTCGCGGGCGTAATGTTTATGTATCCGCGTTATAATAATAATATTTATTGTTGACCAATGTTCGTAGGCTTAACAAAGTTGACACTGAAAATAATACACAAATCTGTTATCCGTTAGTCAGCAAATGTTTATTTACTGGTCGTGTCACAGCATTGTATATTTTGAATTTGTAAGCATTTCATTTAAACACACTTATGAACTCTCGCTCGCTTTATGGTTGTGTTGTATTAAAAGTTAAAACTCACATACATTTAACAGGTAACGGAGAGTTGTTAAACGTGTTCCACATTTGGTTTATTGTACATGACTTGAAAATGTTTTAAAATATATTTTGTGGATTTCGTGAGAATGGATTTTTGTATATTATTATGTTTATTATCGTTCGAAATTTTAACAGTACCTATCCTATATTAAAAATATTCGTAATTATTTTTGAATCGGTTGAAAGAAAGTCTAGTAAGAAATTGGAAGTAATTAAATATTGCACCGACTGATGACCCCAATATTCTTGCGGTTACCAACTGTTCTTATACTGAACAATTTAAGATCAATAAAATATTCGTTTAAGTCTTAAATTCATCAAATTAAATGATGTATCCAAACTCTCTCTTCATAATTTTAAATTGAAGCATCCGCTCATTGAACATTAACAGTTCACAATGTGTAATGGCTGCCTGAGCGCGATATGTAAACAAGGAAGTTTCTTTTGATCAGCTTCATTAATCTCAAAAATAATATTTGCTCCACCTGGAACATATCCCATTAAACGTTTCAACTATCATTCAATACTGAGAAGCTAGTTTACGACGCTGGTGTTCGCAGTCGTAAGAAAGCTGCACCCTAATATTTCCCTAACGTCATCGTTGGCAGCGTTTTAGAAAATACAATAAAATTACACTTCATATTTCTGCTATGTTATAAATTGGGCAAACGTCTGTGCAAACCAACTACTAATGTGAAGTCGTTAATTACTGTACAATTATGTTGCGAAACTCTTTATTTCCAGTTAATGTTTCTTCTCATTTCTTATTTGGTCTCCCTGACTTGACCATAGAATTTTCAAAATATAATACAAAATAAATAAAGCAGACTCGTGCAAACTCGTGCCTAGTCAAACAGTACTAAGATGAAGGTTGGTCGCTTTCCAGGCAACGGCACGATAGACTTCCCAGAGTTCCTCACGATGATGGCGCGCAAGATGAAGGACACAGACAGCGAGGAGGAGATCCGCGAGGCGTTCCGCGTGTTCGACAAGGACGGCAACGGGTTCATATCGGCGGCCGAGCTGCGCCACGTCATGACCAACCTCGGCGAGAAGCTCACGGACGAGGAGGTCGACGAGATGATCCGCGAGGCCGACATCGATGGCGACGGACAGGTCAATTATGAGGGTGAGTCTCAATATCACTCTTGCGCGTGCACTCTCTGTTGATCGCGGCGCAGCAGACCGCAGTGGCGTCATGCTTATTACTTCATTCTAGAAATTATGACGTCAGAGGTTTTTTTTACTGTTCGAATGAAATAAAAATATAATTTCTTAAACAATATGAATAATAATAGTAGGTTGTGAAAAATTAAGTTATTTTATATGATAGTGTGGGAACTGTTTGGTGAAGTGACATAATAATATGAAAAAGGTAGGATGACATACGATGAAATATAGAACGGAG
>DWAV01000244.1:0-23141 GCA_018231305.1 Noctuana lactifera
ATACATACACAGCAGACGTAACACAGCGGTGAATGTAATTTTATGACTTATTTTATTGTCTGTAACCCTTTTATTTTGACCAACTACTGGACACGGGTATCTCCGCAACCAGGAAAGGACTGGAGCACATTTGACCAGGCAGCTCTAATACAGATACTCTTTATATGGGAGCCGCATGTTAGATGTTGTAAAACTGCCCAAAGGGAGACTGACGGCTTTTCGTGCTATCTGAAGGTCGGAAGTGCACATGTAATGTACCCTTAGCGATCATTTTATCCTCTTACTAGCTGTGCCACGCGCTTTCACCCGCGTTAAGAATAGTAACGTTATGCTTGATAGCCTATAACATTCCTCATGAATGTAGCTATCTTATACAAAAAGAATTTTTAAAATCGGTCCAGTAGTTTCGGAGCCTATTCAATACAAACAAACAAACAATCAAATCGTTCCTCTATATAATATTAGTATAGATAATATCTAAATCAAAAAAAAATTTATAAGTCATAGTTTTAAAATCAAATTCGCCATAAAAGTCAGGTTTATTGCACTGGAAACTTGGCCGTTTCTGAGCTCGCTCGTCCTCGTTTATTTCACTGGTTAGGCTGGTTTTTTCAAGAGCTCTCACGTTCAACTCGTTAGCCAAATTAAAGTGGACTCAACTAGTTTACACCTTCACGAGCAAATCTCAGAGAAGCTTTTGAGATTTTTGCTCGGCTGCATAAGGCCCATCGTGTATTCATACAAAATAAAATGTGCCACGAAGTGAGGTCGTGACGAGGTAAGGTCAAGGTTAAAGTTTTCCCTTCTGACTAATTTCATCTACTTCTCTCCTCTAGTAATTTTAAATGTTGATAACATTTAAAGTTGGTTAACTAAGTAGCAGAATCGGAAAGTACCTAATAGTAGTAAAATAGTGATACTGTAGTAATAGTGGAAAGTATTTTTAATACGATAACGTCTATGTGACAGTATCCTGAGTAATCCTGATTTAAATGTAATTAACATTGTTTTCATTACATAGATATTATTATTGTACATATTTTAAACTGAATTCATTTTATCTTAATACAAAACTAAATTTAATTGAGAAACAAACATTTACTAATTCTGGAACGGTGTTCAGTTTGCCAGGTCAGCTGGCTTATGGCAAAGAAAGTCAAACATAAACATGTACCTACACAAACCGACCGCTTTGAATTGTTTGATTCGTCAGTCAAATTAAAGTGTTTCCTAACAGGTTTCCAGCCTCCACTCTTTTTTTATGTCGCAGGCTTTTTATTCGCATTCTGCATAAGCTTCGACAAATGTAATTTTAAACAATTTTAAGACTCGGATTTTCTTATAACAGGCTACTAACATAATTAATACATTTACATAACATGAACTTTGCATAATTAGTTGCATATATTACATTTTAATATTGAATACAGATTTTATTTCTATATTTTTTTCTGCCTATAATACGTTTCTTTTTATGCTGAAACACTACCCTTACTACAGTATCAAAATAATAATACCTAATAAAACAATTCGTTTCAATAATTCTATGTTAGTTTTAAAGAAAAAGAAGTAAAAGAACAGATATGAGTACTTACGTGTGTAAAATAGTAGTAGTATACGTCAACACCAGAGTCGGCTAGCACTTCAGCGAAATAATTGGTTGGACACACGAAGAAGTAGTCCCCGACCACGTCAGCAATCATCTTCTGGTTCAGGTAGCCGTCAGTAATCTCCTCCCAATCGGTGTACTTGAAATAAAAGTAGCAATAAAAAAAAATTACATCCAGACGCCAGAAGGCGTATTACAAACTCCATTCTGTTTAAGTCTGTTACGTCAGCCAGCAGTCACGTGACACCTAAATTGACCAATAAGATCGACACTTAACTGTTTTGACACATACATACATACATACCCAGTGACCAAAGAGATACACAAAAAAATTTAGAGAACAAAATTTCTATAAGCTTTTAACATTTATAAACTCACGTGCTTGAATTTTTAAGATATAATTTTTTTTAGAATAATTATATTTCTATAGAAAAAAGTATTATTTCCTAACCTGAAACACGATAGCTTCCCTTTTGATTTTAGAGAAATCCTTGAAGATCGTATCTACAATTTCGAGAAACTTCTCCCGCTGCAAGAAGCTTGGTCCATCTTTTTCGAAGTAATCGAGGAAATCGTACAACAAGAAATATGTTCCTGAAACCAAAACCAAGAATTTGTTCTTATATTCGGAAGAATAAATATTTTGTTATACTGTAAACTATTCAAAGCAAAACATTAGTTTTGTTAACAGCGTTATTCATACAAATAATCCCAACTTTATGTCGTTATCATTAAAGTCAGGTTCCTTATTCAGTCCACTTATCCTTAAAATTAAGTGCTTGATGTCATTAGTCGAAGACATAAAAAAGCAGAACGAAAACGTTGTACTTTTCAGTCCAAAACCGAAGTTTGAAGCAATTAAATAATAAGGACTGTGGTCTTCAAGAGTTTATGAACCAAATATAAACCAAAGTTTGTAAGTAAGTGTGCCGCTAACAAAACAAGACAAGAACCACAAACGTATACCTACATAGGTATGTCAACCTTAAATGTGACCCTCGATTTACTAACGAGCTGATGTTAATTAATTAACACTACTAAATTTACTATACGCACAGTAAACAGGAAAGGTCTAAGGGATGAAAATATTTTTAAGCTTCACTGAGTCTATGCACGACTGAATTTGTTTTAAGCATTAGTCTATATTCCATCACACTTTATTGTCTATATTACTCCAAAGTTATTAATCATTTAGGAATCTGTTAATGTATGAACAGGAATTTTAAAACAGTTTTAATAACATTCAGCAGTAACCAAAAAAAAATTAAAATGAATAATCGACTTCGAAATGAATTTAACTTAAAATTATGATATAATATTTAACAAATGAGGGGTTGATTTCTGCTGCTAATAATTAGGGATCGGATCCCAAGACCTTACGGATGACAAACTGGCGTATTACCCACTAGAACACACGGGTAGTCAATTAAAATAATAGTAGCGTACGTGTTACTAGCGAGCTCGTAACTACTGCTCGTAGCGGCCATGATAAAATCGGATTTCTCTGTGTCGTTGAAGTTACTACCACTCTATCCAAGGGCAAGGTCGTGTATAAGCCAAGCACATTCATTATGCAACACCTTCCGGACTACATACAGGTACTTTTTCTTTTTTATTTTGCTTTCTTTTACAGCCCCTAATCCCTTTAATTTGCCAGTTAGGCATTTGTATTTAATTAAAAGTGTACATTAATTGTGAACGCTATTCTTTTATTTATAAGTGAAACACTAAGCAGCATTGTAGTCACTCGGACAGGCAGGAATAAATTGGCATCGTTATTGGAATGGAAATTTTATTACATACTGTACGTAAATGCATTAAAATTACTGTATGAATTAGATACCCAGTACAGCAAGGACCGAAAAGGATTATTCAGGCACTTAACATCAATAACATTCGGAAAGATACATCCGGAGTTACTCGTACCTATCTGTCCAACCAAAGACATACTCGTATAAAAGGATCTCTTTTGACAAGTGTCATGTTTGTTTATTTCGCTCGGTAGGTACTCTTATCCACAATTTTCCTGGAGTCCTCAAAGACGGATTTTTCCTTTCTCGTACGGTACAGTAACGATATGACAATATTACCCGTGTAAACTATGAAGCATCAATTTATCGATATTATCATTATAGACAACCCGTGTGGATTAGTGGTTACCATAACACTCGAAAGGTCCTGGAATCGACATCTTATATAATTGTAGCTTTGTAGTTATTTAAAGATCGAAGTTACATGTTTTAAATATCGAACATTACGCCATTGTACTTAGAATTTTGAATTAGAATTAGCTGAAATTTTGGACACTGTTTTGTTATTAAAATTTCCATGTAGGTAGGTATAACAATTTATAAAGACTTAACTAAGTATTTGTAGACAAGAGCAGTGATAGCCTAGTGGTCAAATTTCGGGTTACCGTTCTGATGGGTGCGGCACCTCTCAATTTTCAAATTATATGTTAATAATAAATTAGTTATCTCTGGCCCTACGGTGGAGGAAAACGTCGTGACGATCGTGACAAAACCCGTATATCTGTACAAAGTTCTCGAAAAGTATGAGAAGTTCACCAACAAGCACTTGGCATGATTGATAGACATTGAAATTGTTAATGGTAGTTATTCCCTCCTGTATAACCGACGGAAGCTATTAAAGTTAAAAAAGGCAGATAAGTACCAAGGTACGAAGAGACCGGATGCCGTGGACACTCGTTGCATGCGATTGCGCGATCGATAGCGAAGCATCTCATGTATAGGTAGCTACATGTACTAAGTAGGTACCGACGACAGTAGGACAAACTGTATTTCAATCATCATTTATCAATAACTTAATCATCATCAATGCATTTTATAAACTTACAGTAAAGGTTTTTGAAACGTTGCCAAAATGTGTTGAAGATCATAACTATGTGTTTTGTGTCGACAACATTTATTTTTAATATTAAAATAAAAAGTGTGTTGGATTATTAGGTAATTGTAAAAAAAACTTTTACCATAAAATACTTCAATTTCATTTTGATTTTACTAAACATTTAAGTATACGAAAACTCTTGAAACAATTACAGGTATTGTCTTTTAGGTACTTATTAGGTACCTACTACCTGGATATAAAGTGGAAAAAGGTTTCGATGTAGTCCTAATATCATTTGCCAGTAACCAAATTGAATGCACGAGTACTTTACAATCAGTATAGTTCAGCTTTAAAGTTGTAGAGTGCCGTTCGTAACATGACGCGAATTAAGTATAAATAAATATCTAGAACAAAAAAATACGTATTAAACAAATGGACTTATAATGTAGAAATCAGATAGAAAAAAAAACATAATAATATGTATTTACATTTTAAAACGAATAAGACGGTAAAGTTCGTTTCAATACGCTCTCATCCCGGCGTTGGTTCGTCTGGGGTGGGGTGCGTGGCAACAGATACAGTGGGATGGGGCGAGGGCCTGCCTAGTTACGTGGGCGAGTCTGTAGTACCTGGTAGTACGACTAAAAATCCACAGCGTGGTATTGTTGTGTCTACATGGATTTGCGCAGGCGTGGAGCCCCGAGCGGCTGGTGTGCAAGCTCCGAGTCGACCTCGAACTCTTTGCCCGATAATGATATACGAGTAGATCCATACAGAGGATTGAATAAGATACCAAGATCCGATCGTACTACAACTAATCATATTGATAACAGGTAACTTTAGCGCGCTAGCTATGTAAACAACATCAGAGGAATATTTATCATACCGTATAAGATTAATGCTTGAGTTTAAGACAATGAATGCGTTAGATTTTATTAGCTTTCGAATATTGTTTTGTCTTTCATAAACTTTGCAAATGGCCTCTTTAAATTTAAAAATAAATAAAAATTACTTTAATTTAAGTAAAATTATAACTTTAGTCTTCAAGTCCAAAAATTAATAATATATCTATTATTATAATATTATTAATCTTTGCATACAAAATTACTAATACCCCCGCCCCGACCCACCTAAACGACAATAAGTAAATAGGTATAGTGTACAATGTACATAGTAATGCAATGAAAATACGCAGTTATAAATAGGTCAAGAAAGCTTTCTGCTCAAACAATCTTTTAACTTTTTTATTTTATTGGTATTAAAACTGTGAGCGTATAATGTCGTCTTGCAAAGTAGAGCGCAACAAATGTTTCAATTACCAACGAGAACAATTTTCTTTACCGGATTTAAACATACTTATTGAAGCTCTACGCAATACGGTTACAAACTTTTTAATAGGATTATTTTTTAGAGCTTTCCTTTTCTACATACAACAGAGTAGGTATTATTATGTTTGTAGGTAAAATTTACGTAATGTGGCAACCCCAGCAATTTTTATTTTTAGTTACGGACCACATTTTGTCTCTAAATAAATAAACTAAATATCACAGCTAAATACCCACTGATATACAAATAAATGATTTTCTTTTCTTTTCCTAAAGCAAAAAAAGCATAAGGTTAGGTATAAACAATACATAATGAATACGCACCTTCATCTTGGTTGCTTCCAAGTAGCACTTCGGTATTATGGAAATTGCCTTCCTTCATCATTGTGTCAGGATCTTTAGGAAGAAATACGCCGTCTACAGTCGGAGCGGAGGGAAAACCTAATATGCCAGTATACGAATTCCATTGTTGTACAGATATAGTTTTAGCGTCAACACCCCGCATACAATCCATGACAAGACTTGGATCAGCAGCAAGGAGACTACTGTTACAATTACAATCGTCTATTAACACCTTCCCAATATCCTGCGCTCTTTCTCCAGTCATCCAGCTCCATGGAGCATTCAAAGTTCCAGATTGTAATATGCCTCTTTTAAACAAGCCTTTCATTTCAGGTGAAAGCATATGAAGGCTTACACTACCCCCTCCGGCCGATTCTCCGAACAACGTTATTAGTTCTGGATCTCCACCAAATACTCGAGCATTGTCTTTAATCCAACGAATTGCCAATTGTTGATCCCATAGGCCCATGTTTCCTGGTGCTTCTTCACTTCCCGGTGAAAAATATTTGTTTAAGTATAGAAATCCGAATGCGCCAACCCTGTACTGCATCGAAGCCACTATTACATCACTGGAAGAAGCCATTATGTCCGCCTTATACAGGTCAAGTGTTGCCGTTCCACTCATGTACCCACCTCCGTAGATCCATACTAATATTGGGACTTTTGGCCTTTCCGCAAGTGGTTTATCTTGATGATGTCGAACGCGAAGATGTTGCGGGACCCAAATGTTTAAATATAAGCAGTCTTCTGATATGTTAGTGTTAGGATTCCACATTTCTTCGCCTTCGAAGCCTGGAAAATATTCGTACCTCTCTTGATAACAGCTGTTTGGCATAGTAGTCGCCTCGAGGACACCGTGCCAAGGATCAATTGGAACTGGCTTACGGAACCTAAGTGGTCCTAGAGGAGGCTTAGCGAATGGAATGCCAGTAAAGATATGCACTTCGCGTCCCATTACAGTCTTAGCGTAGCCCTTGACAAGGCCACTTTTGGTCTCGACAATAAGTGGATCATTGTGAAAGTTTTTTGGAACAGGACTAGTTGTTGGTGTTGTCTGTGTGGTAGACGTCGTGGAGTCGTGATGATTCGCCCACGACCGGCTACATGCACTGGATATAAAAATGCACAGTAGTAATTTAGTGAACACAATTTTATCGTGGGCACTCATCTTGATTTGTTTTTAATACTGTTTTCTCAACAAGCTTTTTCAGACCATAATAAATGATAATGGACGATTAATCATCAATACTTAAAACCCATGACTGCTATTACAGAAACTATACTCTTGTGGAAGTACCTGCAACAGAGAAAAAATTTATTAAATTTTAAATTAAAAAAATTATCAAAAATCTGTTTCTAGGAACATCACATTATACAGTAAAACAAAGATATACCATTAATTTAAGTATGAAACTCCATTTGCAGCGATAGATGGTAGTAGGTACAAGACACAGGTCCATTAACTGACTTTATACTGAAAGAGTTACAGTCGTGATAACGGTGAATCAATCACTATCCGACAGATAGACGCGGAATAGGTTGGGGATCCGACTGAAAACTTTAATGGCCTTTTCCAACGTTTTGTGATGTATTGATAGTTTGATAGTAGAATGAAATAAAAGTATAAAACAGCAACGTTATTAAACTAAAAAATTGATGACTGATATTGCTTTACTACCTAACTCTACAGCAGATCTGTATTCTGTATTGAAATATGTAGATATATTTATACCTATAGAAAACAGTCCATAATATTCCATATCGACATTAGTTTAAAGAATAACGACGGTTTTACGTACCTAAAATAGAAGTTAAAAAAAACTAAATTAACAAAACGTATGTACCTACATAATATTATATTATGTTTAAGCATCTACTATATATAGCAAGCTAAGCTGTCATTACCAGAAATAATGCGTGCAAGAAATACCATTAAAATACAAGTAGGTACCTAATTTATCCTCATAATGTAAAAAACACCTACACACCATTTGAAGGGCATTGAGGGATTATAATCAATTGAACCCAACATTCAACAGATAGCCGATCGCGAGATATCAATATGCGCGACCCACTGAGGTCGGACCTTCCCGAATCCCGGTCTGACCAAAGGTAATCATTATTTCATCGGACATTCCAATCGTTCACAAGGGACGCATAACATTGTTTGCGGGTTACGACGCGTGGAAATAAATGCCGTAACGTTCAACAAAAGCACCAGCACTTATTTTAACATTGGAAATGATACATTGCTATATTTGCTATGTTTATGCTATAGTGGTTTTATGCAATAATGGGGTACTGCATACGCAAAAGCTAGTATGTATTTTATAACAATATCAAGCATACCTACTATACCATCTCTATCTTACCAACTTAACAACCTAATAATAATTAAGGTACTTAGGTACCTAGTCATAATTTTCATATTAATACATAAAAATATCTGTAAAGCTTCGTCATCTCACTATAAAATGTTTTTTTTTTGTAAAAAAAAAATACGACTGACATGTGTTTTTACCAGAGACTTCATAGACTTTTCGCATATTCGAAAATTATTCGGGCTCTCACCACCGTAAAATAATATAAAGGCGCAATCAGAAAGAACCTTGCGCCGCAGGGCAGAACTAAAAGAAAAATTATTACCATTACCGAGACGTGATCTGAAATCTGTACTATGCTAAGGAATAATAAAGAAAGTCTATTCATCACGGGCGAGTTGTTGCCGGAATTTTCTGTTGGAAGAGTTTTGTTACCAAAAGACTTCACTATAAAACTTTGATCATTTTTATTGTTTAGCTGTTTAGTGGGTAGAGATATTTGCGAGTACCTATGTGAAAACAATTTAAGTAGGTACGTATAATGCAATATTAATATTTAATTTAAGTTTCAATTAAAGTAAACAAAAAAACAGATTTTAATAATCTTATTTCTTTAAAATAGTATTTTCTTTAGACTAGAGATTATCTAAGGATCAACCTACATTTCCTTCCATAGATTACCTAAACAAAATTATTCCCATTAGAAGATTAAAGAATAACTCGTAAATTATGCAGTTAATTTACCTACCTACTGTTGGTAACACGATTGTCTGTTTGCGTGACAACAAATCAGTATCACTCAAATATTCGTAGATAAAACGTTGAAGACTAATCGACTGAAACACATTAACGTTAGCTTCAAAGTACCTACCTACCAATATAAATTCAGAGCATGTATGGAATAGTAAAGCATATCAAAGCATCGCTTCAACGGTTTGGTGAGATCAGCGCGTCTCCAGGGAGCAGTCTTCGTTGTAAATTAACTTAAGGTTACTCTGTATGCAGACTATCGCGTCGTCTAACGAAGTCCGGGCCCAGCGGAACGCCGCTTTCTGTCCGAACAACTCAGAACGACGACATAGAAGGTTTTCGTAAACTTATTTCAAACGATATCGTACTAAAAAGTATTCTTACCATATAAACGCATATAAAACTACGTCTGTTTGAAAACGTACACAAAACATACATAATTTGCAATAGGAACGCGAGCTCAAAGCAGATATTAGATAGATCCCTGTGAGCGCGAGAAAACAACAACAAAATATTATGTTTGTCGTTTTCACAAAGACAAAAGGTGAAGTCAAACGTTCACTGGCTTTAGAAATTATAATTTAAAATTTATTTGGCGCATTCGTTACGGTTTAGACTTATGAAATATTATTTATTTTATCTGCATATTTGGCACTTTTTAATCAGAATCTTAAAAAAACAGCAGGAATTCCCGCCCTAAACAAAAGTCGTTGCAACTAAATTGTTCATCTTAGGTCATCTAATGATACGTGTTCCTGGAATAGAACCGAAATACAAGATTTTGCTTGCTTAGTGTAGAGTTTTGAGGGTGGCGGCGGTACCTTCTCTAACGAACTATTCAAGTTCTACTGGCTAGTAAGCCAAGGTTTAATAACACTTTCCAAAGCAGATACTTTCCTTGCATCGCTTAAGTTTATTGGTTACTGCGAGTATGTAGGTACGTAAACTGCGGGGCTGTGCGCCTATGTATATTTTAATTTGATACTAATAAGTTCACTATCCTTCATATACTTTACGTAGGAAGCGCCAGTGACATTAGACGTAGAGAGAAAACGGCAGATAAAAGTCGTCAAATAAGGCGACTTATAGGTGGGAAAAGAGGCAGAGGGGTGCGGCGGGCAATGAAGAGGTCGGCGCGCGCCGCTCGATAAATCGATGTGGGTAATACAATGCTATGCGGTGGGTCGGCCTTGGGCTCTTGCAACCTGCAAGACACACCTCCGTCCTACTCCCAAGTTCATTGCCAACTCGCCGCCTAAGTATCCCAAAACACAAAATTATTAGCGCCTGTCCGAGACTGAATCTCGCCCAGTAAATAATTAACAAGGACCTTAAGGATTAGAAGGATTCCCCGGTCGCATCTTTCTCAGAGACGCGTTCTTGTTACGACACATATCACGTCATGATAATAACTCAGTAGTAATTGGTCCCTGACAGTAGGTTATATTTCATTTTGGCATCCGTGCCTAGCTGGGTGTAAGATAATAACGTATTTCTATTATGGAAGAATCATTTTCTCGTAATCATAAAAAGTGAGCGTAAGTATTGTCATATACATTACCAATGTAATATTATATTCACTGTTGGGAAAACAATAAAATTGATCTAGAAAAAAGGTTCAGGGTAAAATAAATCAGATATTGGGTAGCAACATTAAGATAAATCAATAAGAATCAGGAAAAAGTTATCATCGTACCGTTTACATTATTATATTCATGTATCCAAGTACGTTTGTGCCTAAATACAAAAGTTTCATTTGATTTCTGTGTTGAAACTCAAAATATTACTAAAGTTTCACACTTAGTCAAACACGGGGTAATCTACAGAGAACCATAGCCAACCCAACTATACAATCTATCATAAATTTTCGTGTAATTTACCCAAATTAACCTAAAATGGAACTCTACATAATGACTGATATCAAAGTTATACAATCAGTAAAGTTATGTTTTCAGTTTAATGCCACAACACTAGATTCAAATTTATAAGGCGAATGGATTTATGTATGTCGTACCTATACTTTATTGACTTACCTAATGACTTATTGATTTACATAATACTTACTGAAGAAACTATGACAGTTATATCAAAAGGTATGACGTTGCCAGTAAAGATTTGAATTTTTGAATTTAAGTTCCGTCTGGCTCATTTCTACTTTTCTATCAATGTTCGGAGATAATTATCACTGCTGAGCACCGCCCTCCACTCAAATATGAGACAGGTTTATACAATTGTCCATCACGCTGGCCAGGAGTGCGGGTTGGTGGCGTTATGGAAAACTGGTCAGTCATGCAGGTTTTTTGCACGTTGTTTTCTACACCAAGCGAGCAAGTGATCATTTATAATACGAATAATATCAAGCAATCTTATTTAATTAAAAAAAAAACATAAAATTACCAAAATGTTAACAGTTTTATAATTTGTCTATTATTTCATTATGTCTGTTAACGAATTATTCAATGTAGGTACTAATTTCTAAAATACTCGAACTAATCAAATAATTACGGTAATATTATTCCCAAAATGTCAAAGAACAGTTTGTTTAAAGTAACTTTTTTTAATTCCTTGTACAAATTTATCTTCGAAAGTGTAATATTCCCGAACTTTGAACCAGTGTAAAACCATGTGAACCAGAAGGGTTTATGCACATCGTGTAAATAACCTTGTTTGCATTTAGATCAGGTATTTTGAGCTACACGTCCTTAAAAGACCGACCCCGATGAAAATAGAAACAAGGCCGTTGGATGAGTGTAGGTCGTAATCACATTTATTTTTCAACTTATAGCCCATTAAAAGGCATAACACCTATGTGCTGGCTTAGGAGTCCTTAGGACCATTTTAACAAAGAATAAGAAGTTTTGAATGGATCACAAGTCACAATTGTGTCATATGAACCGGCAGCTATTTAGTGAAAGGTTTTTGTGAAAAATTTAGTGAAAGGAGAAAATGAAAATAAGTAGTTTAATTGTACATAAAGTTATGGGTACATAAAGTTGTTTATGTTAATATCCTTCATACTCGTACGTCTTAATATTAAAACTGATATACAAAAAAAATCATAGATAGTTATTAAAAACTCAATAACATTACATTACAACTTATTTTGTGAAGTCGTCTTCGTGTAATGTAGTGAAATTGTTGCTATTTTTTTTTTGAAGACCAAAAAACGTAGATCCGTTTTGCTATGAGTATATTTTTTATTATGACGAAAATCTTTACGAAGCCGTTTTTGTATGGTATTAGAAAAAATTAACTACTCGTAGAAAAAATTAACTACATACCTACTTTTTTATCTTCTACTGGTTAGGAAACAAAAAACAGATTGATCTAAAAGCAATGTGTCAAAGATTGTATCTTTTTTAGATTGTATATGATAACTTGTAAAAATCTAATGTCATATCATATACAATCTATTTAAACTATATTAAGGTTTTAAATTAGATACTTTACGCTTGGACAATTACACTTACAACGGAATACTATGTTCATACTACCGTGTTGTAATCTAGGATTGAATGACATCTTACTATTTGTAATTATAAACAGTTTTATAATACAAGTTAACTTATTCAACCGCGAAGATATTTGACACTAACACTATAAGCATCCATCGAGAACTATTAAAAAAGTCGTGTGAATTAATAATATGTAATTTCTATTTGACGTGACATCATCCTTTCTTCTAGTAAAAAACAAAAAACTAGTAAAATAGTTTGTTCTAAGACAGTAGTTACAAAAAAAAGAAAAAACTCCTCCTTCACAGAACTATGAGAATAAGGCCATTACTTGTAAGAGTATCACTAAATGAATACGACGATTGATATAGAAATTGTTCCAGCAGCACAATGCGGCCTAATGTCGGTAACATAATATACACTGTCAGTAACATATTAACACAACAAATAATCCATGAAAATAGCACAGATCTTAACTATAAGGGAATTGGAACATGTATAGCCCGGTGTGGCGTGACCCGACGTCACCACTCATTCTGGCGGCACTGTTTCCATGTGTATAATAAACATTTCTATTAAAAAGCCTAAAAAAATTGTTTCACTATAATACAATAAGAATAAAACAGCAACAGTAGGTTGAGCTAAACATACCCTCGCTATTACCATAATCTATAAGACTATTTTTGAAATGAAACATCTTTTGACGCTACTTGGCGGACGAACACCGACTCATAACCATTTTTTTATTATTTTTAATATCATCATTAATACTATCATCAAAATAATGAGAAAAATACACCTATTGATTTTAGTATAACATCTAATCCAGCGGGACAAATCGGCTGTTGCCATAGCGATGCTTCGTTCCTTATAAATAAATAAATTAAATATAATAGATTAATAAGATAAATAGATATCAGAAATAAAATAGGAGGTACCTAAGAACAAAAAAATCTAAATGTATCAAATAACGTTGACGACAAAACAAGATCCTGTCGAAGAGTCGTAGTCCTTGGCAAATTACTGTAATTGGCAAATTACGCTAGGATGACCCTCAATAGGACTTCGAAATATAGATTAGGATAGGCTTGAAACGAATGTTATCTGAGAGTCCTAATCACGGAGTAGGTTAAGAATGGAGCGACCTTTAGGTACTCTTATTTTGTATCAGAACTACACCGCTGTGTCACCGCTTGACTCCAGCATTTAATACTAACACATGCAGCACCTACTTCTACAAATATATTTTTAAACAAACACATATTGGTTGGCGTATTATTAGTTTCTAGCGTTTGTACGATTCCTTATTTCTCAGTATATTTTAAAAATTTTGTAGTAAATCTTGTATTAGGTACATATTATTGCGGATCACCGGTGAAAAGCTAAATTCCTTGATCGACACCTTGATGTACGGCATTTTAAGCTATATTTAGCGCAGATCCGTTTATCAATACTCTCTAACGACGACCATGAAAGGTCAATATGCCTCCAGATAAGTATGAGTGTCTGATCGTAGAAGCCGCCGGCCCGCCCTTACCGTGTGCATAGCCGCTCCTGTCTCATTACCTTCCCTATGGTTCTGATACTATTAGTGGTTACCTGACACGAGTAATACAAAGACCAAGTTACGATATTATTAAAAAAAAATTGAGTAAAAATTACTTTATCTGCGTTAAAAACTATCAAAGGCTTTCACCGAGGTCATGTCGACACACTTCATCAGTCTTATTATAAACCCATAATGTTTATTACGCTATAACGCTTTATAACCCGACAATAAATAAATTCGCGTCCTTCAACTACGCCGATATTAGTGGCAACCTTATAATTAGGTGAGGGTTGTCGATTAACCGGATTGACTTTAATAAGAGTTTGTAGAGTTTTATCAACAACGTATAATGTGGCTTAATGTTCACAAATTCGTAATTATACCAATAGAATAGGTCAAGTACTATAAACACGGTTGGGATGTAAATTATTTTTGATTAATTACAAGATTAACAAAACACGTACAACTTCGATGTCGAATGAAAAAAATATTCATCATATTATGTAGATATGTTCAGGTATAATAATTTTTTTAATTTTAGTTTGTAAGATTTTTTAAGTATCACGGTATTTTTTATGATGGCATAACAAATTAAAATCACTAAAACTTTTTTGGCATAAAAATCCTTATCAGTTATTATGGTCGCATCAAAATAAAATATAGTATTCTGCGGTTTCAAGCGAACAGTAGTAATATCTCAAATGACGTCGTTTCGTCCCGGGGTGGACAATGAAAACAGTGTAATTGCTCGCAAAGGTATAATAATTACATAAACGTAAAATGGAATCTCTACCGATTTGGATCTTTTAGGTTGACATTTTAATTAAACTGTCTGCGAGGTATAACAATTTAATTTGTTGACCGTGACTAGTCATAATAGAATTATTATGCAAAATACCCCTTAATAAATAATAACTCTTTGGCAATTTTCATTCCGTAAAAAATACATTTTGATTAATTTGACGTGCAATATAGGGGAGAGGGAGGGATTTGAACAGGGGCACCTTTGAATAAATGTGTTTACTTACACACCTATTTTAAGAGAATTTTTAGGAGTTTCTTTTTTGGGTAAGTGACAACACTAACCTGCACCAATGTCACTTGCCATAATATAATATTAATAAATAAAAACTATTACAAATTGCTGTCTTATTACATTGTGTTTGGTTTTGTCGCATAGATAAATTTCTTTTGTGACCCTATTTTGCGTATACATTATTGATAAGAAGATATATCCGGGTTTGGAATATAAGATACTTAATATCCCGGGAGAATAAAGAGTGCTTAGGAGATTTATAAGCATAAGCGAATGAAGCTTCGCGCAAAACGAGTATATTCGTAAGTATGAATTTTTACACGTACTACGTCTGTAAATATCACCCAAGAGTATACCTTTAATACAAAAAAGAATTAGTCTCGCATTTACAGTTGTGAAGGACTCTTGCGAAGCCTTAGAAATTACGCACATTGGTCCATAGCTGGTCCATGATATTCATGGTCCATTGTAATTTTTTACAGGTTTTGCGGTTTATTTTTCTTTTTATTTTTAACCGAGAGCCTATTATGAAGTCAACAATATTTTACAACAGTTACGTCAGCCAGTGGTCACGTGACAACTAAATTGAAGAATGATATATTATAGAAACCTGACATTATACATTGATTTAACGGGGCTTATTTGGTCAATAACTGTTACGTTTTTATAAAGTTCTTACTACGCCTACAGGACCCAGTTAACATTATACCAAGGTTTGGTGGACCTGATTATACTAATGACCAATAATCGTGTTTGGAGGTCTGTCGGAAACAAGCGTGTTCGCGCATCGCAATGACCACTAAAACGAAACCCCAATTAGAGGTAACGCTTAGGTATGTCTATTACGATATGAATTCACGACTGCCACAAAGATCGCTGGACACGAGGGTCCTATTACGGTCAAGTTGTTTTGATCAAAAACACAATTGTAATTTAAATTTAAACACTCTTTGAAAATAATGTTACTATGTGTCAATGAAACATATTAAGAATGTGAATTTAATAGTAAGTACTAACGCTATTTTAGTAATTTTTAATTTTTGACACTTTATTCCATTTATGTTCTTACGTTTTAGTCATGTATCCGGTCCACTAATCTCCATTGTCTATCTATACAATGGATAAGCTACGTCATGGCTATGACCATATCGATTTAAATTAAATATATAGCTAAGACTAACAAAATGACGAGGCGAGATGAGGCAATTTGAAGCGTCCCTTTGACTAGGGGTAATTTCAAGTACTTTCACTACTGCTTTTTTAACGAGCTTCTACCAAGTAATTACTTCCAAGTTGAATGTTGTTTATAACGTACGGTTAAATTTTAATAGTACCTACTTTATTATTTTAAGCGATTATATTTTAAGTGAAAACCGATTTCAACGTAAAAAAAAATATAAGTAATAATTTAAATTGCTTACGTATGCATTCAAACTTAGAAACTTAGAAACTTACAATAATGGATTCTGTAATAATAGTAAATATAGTACCTATCTTAGTTGTTTTCTAATAGTAATCCTTAGGAACATTAAATAATTTATTTATATTTAATAGAGACATTTAATATCCACATAGGTTGATTCGTTGTTTTTTTATACTTCAGAACTTTAGAAGGTTAAATCGGGCTGAGTAATAAAAATGTAGGGTTTTCAGCGAAGACGATAAAGTCGAGCTTTTGCGTGCACCTTATCTGCAAATACATAATTTTACCATTTTTCCACTGTCTCAAATACGAATCGCGTATCAACGTTTTAAAGTAATTGATCCAATTTGTGTGATTACTTTACGTGATGTGATCAAATTTATATGTAACCATAAATTTTATGTTCATCCATCCATTCAGCAATCCCTCATTTTGCCACAAGGGTGTCAAATAGGAGTTGAAACTTTGTTTGATAATGCTCAAATTTTGAAGATAGCACTATGAAAATTGGTATTAAATTGTCTGGTTAGAAGTATAGAAACATATTCAAGGTTTTTGAAAAACCAAACCAGATGAGGGTCAAATTAGGGATGAAAATTTGTAAGAGAATCCACCGAAATCGGAAGTAACTCCATGAAAATTGCTATTTAGCTTTTTGGTTTGATATTGAAGCAACCACTATGATAACTGTATTTAGATTTTTGGTTAGACCTAAACAAATACATGTTTCTAAGATTGACAATTATACATATTATAATTATTATGTACAGTGTGTGCATGTTCATAATTTGAAAACCTTTCCGCTACTTTCGTGGGATTCAATTTAGGGTTATCTGATTCTGCTAAAGGCGCTTAAAACCGCACGGCTTGAGGATGAGGAAATCTTTTAAAATCTATAAAATTTTCTCAAGCTACTGTGGCCAAGAATTTCATTTTAAAAAACGATTATCCCTTTGTTCCAGGGCGGGAGTAAAAAGAATTAATAATATAATATACTTTCACCAATTTTTGGTATGTACCATTTCTGTATAGGTATGTTAAGTACCTACTTTACAATAAAATTTCTAAATGAATCCGCAGCATCTGAAGCAGTCTTATAAAAATTTATATAACGAAGAATTTATAAATCACTTTGTATCTACCAACGCAAATGTTCTTATGTAGGTACGTGACGTGACGAAATTGAAATGTATTTACTTGTTTTAGACGTCTGATAAAACTATTTCTGTATCAATAAGTTTTGGTTCAAACAAAAATAGATCACAGGCTTAAGGTCCAAACGGTAGGTAATACGAGCGCTTCATTCACTTTGTCGAATTTTTATAAGAAGGTACCTTTAACTACTCTGTTTGCTTTTTGGATATTGATGCTGATGAATCAAAAAACAAAATGGAAGTAATCTTTATTAATCTTTTATCTCATAGAATATTTCATATATAGGTAATCTAAATAATTTAATAGAGAACTGGTGTTGTTCCGCAACAATGTTTTTTTTTCCAATTTAGTTGAAAAATGTAAAAAACAACTTTCCCGAACTAAGTAGTTCCATAATTTATTAATTACAATAGATATATAATAATAAAGCTTACAGTACTTACAGCCCCATACTAGGATTTCCTGTATCATGGATGCCATGGACACACAAAAGGATAATTACACAAACAGCCAGACGAGAACAGAATTTCATCATTTAAACTTCCTATTACTACACAATTTTCCTCCTTCTACTACACCACACTATTAACTATTATGGATAAATTAATGTCTAAATACGTAGTATAAAACAATTTACAAATTTATTAATGTCTACGATATCAAAATTAATGTTCCTTAAATTAAATGAACTGTATTTACTCATACTTGGAAATTCACCAATATGAGACGAGGACAGCGAAAAGCTATCAAACGAAAAGCGAGTTTCACTAAGTGAAATTTAAATTGATTGGTTTTAAGGGACATTCTATATTGAAATTTGCATATAACGTAAAATATGAATACAGTTTACAATAAAATATATATAATATTACCTTACCTTCTGAGTTCCCTGACGCTCGATCGGCGACTTTGACGGATAAGGTCTGACAGAGGCAGCTATTATGAGAGCCAACTGATAGAAATTGCGCTGTTAGACCAACTAATCGCAGCCACATCCTAGTCTTTATTGTGGTCCACGAGGATCGATAATCGGTGCCCAGAATAATCTTAACGGAAGACCATTTAAAGGCAAAATGTTCTTTAAACGTTCTTTTGCTCTGAACAACGTCCGCTCTTTATTGTAAAGTAACAATGGACAATACAGTCAAAGCTTGCTCGAACAGTCTACCTACAATACATATTGTAGGTCTGACCTCTAGAATAGATATTGTTTATTTAATAGTTGGTTATTATACAAATTCTCGATCAATTTTCTAAGCCTATTTATGTATCAAAGAAAGCGCGAAGATAACTACAGCTGGTCTATACCGCACACACGAACAACTGAACTTCGGCCGTTAAGAAACACCAAGGATAGTGCTACTCTTAACATCTATCGTTGTTAATTACGTTGATCGTAATAAAACTATAACCAGTCACGAATGACCCGACATCATGGTACGAAGAACTTGCTACCCTGCAATAGGCCAAAAGGGAAGAAAGATAAAAGAAATGAAGATTTTCAGAGTTTAGCCCGTTGGCCACCTAGACTCTAGTCAGCTATTGAAATTGTGTCGTAATGGAGCCTTAAGGGGGTATAATGTTAGCAAAAATCTGATTTCACAGATCTATCGAATTCGAAATAGAGTAAAAACACAATAGAACATCAAAACCCTGCTTATTGCACATCAATAAACTCACAACATAACAATAGAAAACTTAAGATAACTTGTATTTACTTTAGGCGTTGTTTAAGTAGAACTTTACTTTAGGCAGTTGTACCACTAACTAATATAAATTAACATTGAATAGTTTTAAACGTCTTATTTATTTTTTTCTAGCTGGCGCCCGCGACTTCGTCTGCGCAGGATTAGTATTTCGAGATTTTCGAGCAATTCACACAATATCTTTATTAATTGTAGCCTATGTGTTATTTTGATGTACAAGCTATATTATAATAAAGTTTCATTAAAATCCATTCAATATTTTTTACGTGAAAGAATAACAAACATCTATCCATACTTACAAACTTTCGCATTTATAATATTACAAGGATTAGTAGGATATCTTATAGAGCAAAAAGGCACTAAATCAGTATCAAAAAATTAGTAAATAGGCACTCGCAATACAGAAAATCATTCTGTCACGTTCCCGTTACTCACGCAAATAAGGTCGTTCAAAGCTGAAGAGGCTCATAAAGTCATAAATCATACATAATTCCACGTCAAAGACACTCGCTACCCCTCATCCGTGAACTGAATGTTTATTTACTCTTACATCGCTGACAAAGTCTGTGGTATTGAAAAATATGACTCGCAGTCACGATACCTAAGTCGTCTTCATCACAACGTATAAAATATAGTGATATTATGATTATGTTGTTACGGGAACGTAAAAATCCACATTGATTAATGGTATTAATCCAATGGTTTGTGTTTTTGTGATTAATAATATATATGAAGATTTGTTTCAATCAATATTTTACTATTTGATTTGGGTACTTGTTCATTTGATGAGTTACCTATTTGTTGAATTACGGTTACAATGATCACTTTGAATGACGATGATAATGTATCAATAACCTTATCCTCAACATGATGTTTATGATGATGCTGACAACCCTTTCTTAAGGCTCACAGTTGTCTACGAGTCCCTACCACAACCAAGGAAGGCTTGAAGCATACTCCACCACGCTACTCCAATGTCGATTGGTGGAGATACATGTTAGTGGCCAAACCGAGCCCGTGTTGTCAAACCGACCGAAGGGCCTTCGATCAGAATTAACGGCTGTTATTGGAAGACAAGAAATTTGCCACTAGCACAAAAGTTTAGTAACGCCTGAACTCAGACAATAGGGTCTTTTAGCCGAAAAGGAGAATCAATCGATTAGTGTTAATATTTTTTGACAACCAAGTATGTAGGCATCAAATCATCTGAACTGCCATAAAAATGTTTTCATGTTACCTAAATATTGCAATTTGTTCTACCATTAAAAATAATAACACCTTTGCAAACTTAACTCTGCGATTGTAATAAGAGTACAATACGACCACGCGACATGCTATAAGAAAACTTTATTTTTATTGTTAGATACCTACTGGTTTATTACGTTATTTGTATGTCACAAAATGAAGGTTTTTATGGAAGTAACAAAATCTAATTTTGCTATAAAATGTGTAATACGAATTATTTTACTGCTTCTTGTAGGTCTCAATGACCTAGTTTTTAAAACAACTAGTAAATGAGATTTTAAGGCAGAAGCCGGGAGGCAAGCTGACTCGCTATAATTTTACTGGAATTATATCATAAAGGTAGTATTTTTTTACAAAATTATTTCAAAAATTATATAAAGTACGTAAGCAATAAGCAATAAGTTATTAGCAGACCACACTAGCTTATGCTATTCTGCATTACTACTAGTTTTTGCTCTAGAGCTCTATGCGGACTTTATAATTGGACATGTTACCTGAAAAACTTCCAGATGTCACCGAAAGTAGCAACGGTGAGACAATATTTTATATAAAAAGTAAACGACAAAGAATTAAAACAAAAGTCGAACAACAAAAGATCACCGCATTACCTATTCTTAAGAAATTCGATAAAAAGTTTTGCAAGAGATTTTCATTTCTCATAAAAAGCTTTTGTATCGGAAGAGTGATCTCAAAGAAGTGCTGAGATTTTTCCGCGGCTAAACAAGCCCCGTGCTCTTGCATGCTTGGAACCATTTATGTGAAAAGTATAATAAGAAATGTTTCAGATACATTTTTTACACATAAACTTATCTACCCATTGTAAAAATCTACAAATGTTCATGAATAATACAGTTAATAAGACAATACTTTAATTAAAGAAACAAATAAAAAATCGGATTACGTGTAGAATTATGAATATTATTACTTACTTCCACTAATAAGGAAGAATGGGTTGCTAACGATATTATACGAGTACATTACATAATCTTAAGCCTACCGCGCAACTTCACCATCACTAAGAGTAAAATTCCAATAGGCATTAAATTTAACCCATTGTAGCCCCTAGTTTCAGATGTTTACAAGAATTTTAATTTAAAAAAAAAAAACAGAATAAACTTAGTCCATTTCTTTCTTGGAAAACTAACAAACGGAAAATTACCTCTTATTACTTCTGTACTTTTACAAATACTCGTAACAAAGACAAAATAGGTACTTTTAAATTAAAAAAGTAAATGTAAAAAATATACTTGTTTACATGATTGCCAGATTTTCTTGAAATTAACAATATTTACCTTCTTACTAACACAACTAATATTTACCTAGTCGGTATGTATGTGACAATATTTTTAATGTATATTTTTTATCGTAAACTAATAGCAAACGAGCATGCAGGCCACCTGATGTTAAGTGGTCACTGCAACCCATGTAAATTCAAATAGAAGTCAGGTCAGTTTTTTATTACAAAAAAGGCCTAGAGAGCGTTGACCACACTTCGCCACGCTGCTCCAGGCCGGCTTAATTAAGTGACTGTTTATGTACTTACGTATATTTTCCGTAATATGTACAAATATGTCAATAATATTCACGGCTACGTATAAGGTAAACTATTTTTGAATTCAATTTTAAACTGTAGTGGGAATTTGAATACAAAAGCGGGCAAAGGCCTTGGCATGTAAAATTGAAAATTGATAACGACCTATGCGCCATATGTGCTGCATACATCGTACCTTTAAGACGCAAGATATTTGTAGAGTAGACCTTGAAAAATTTGTATGCAATATGCATGCATGTATGATACATAATTATAAGTAATTAATGTCATTTACTAGCTATAAGACCTTTTGTGAGAGAAAATAAATGAATTATATTATTAAAAAATATTTTAATTAATGTCATATTGTCAAGAGATTGAATAAAAGAAGCAAGTTAAATATTATTTGATTCAGAGAGTGACAGGTACGTAATATTATATTAGTTTATGTTCCCAACAATTTACCGCACAAACCTGGAGCGGGTATTATCTTACAGTACGTATTAGGGACAGAATACCTACCATCCATCTACCTAGTAAACATTGAAATTTTATTTATTGGGTATTTAGTGGGTAGTTGGGAATAAATCCACTGACGATGGCGCTTCAATGTCAATCTGAACGATGACGCAGTCATTGCGCTCGCGCCGTGAATGACAGACGTTCTGTGCTTCCTGTCCGTTCGTAACCTCCGCTGGTTAGCTGTGCTACCGATTTTGTTTTAGTGCTTAGTTTTTGTGACGCCGTAGAATCCCACAACCATTAAAAGGATCATCGGCCGTGCCTATATCCTACAGTGAAAGAGCGCCGTGCGTGACACACCCTGGTATTAGTCACAAATCGACTT
>DWAV01000245.1:0-23135 GCA_018231305.1 Noctuana lactifera
CAATTAGCAACGTGAATATTCGAAATTGGATTTTTTGTCTATACTCATATTATGAGTGATGACAACAGGGGATATTTGCCCAAAGTAAAGTATCGAAGATATTAAAAAGGCAGCCGATCGCTTCACAAAAGGAATGGTGTTTAAATAATATTGGGAGTTTAATTAAATGTCAATTGCCTCCTTAAATCGTAGGTAATATGCAAATAATAAAAACAAATTATGATACATCTATCCGTTCAGAGCAGTCTGCTTAGACTTATGTACACTTGGGGCGAGTCCGCGACACAATCACAATACATCGGCGATACCTCCCTGACCTCGGATAAAGCTAACGGCCCGGTGCATACGCTGTAGCGGGTTCAACGGAACTTGTTTTTTCGCCAACTTTTACAAACGACGCCATTCAAGCCGCGCGTCCGCTCCGCACACTGCATTGGATTAAATGGGGCCCTCGTATAGTTGTTCTGAATAGTCGTTGATCTTTTTAATGGTTGAATAGCGACGCGACAATGGGACGAGTATTTTAAGGTAAAAATAAAAACGAGTACGGATTCAATGAACGCGAGTGAGACACCTCAGTGGATTTCAATCGTGCGAACCTATGGAGTCTGTTGAGTCCCACTCTACTATATATGGTGAAAATGTTCCACGATAACATTATGTGCCTATCCGTTATATTAGGCTCACAATAAACATTTTCATGATGTTCAAATTTCGTGTAGGTATAATACTGCTTTGTTTTCGAAGGTTTCACTAATATAGTAAGTAGATATAAATCTTTATCGAAATAAATATTTTAATCATCTTAATTGTTTTAATTATAAACTAAGTATATGACCGTTTATAAAATTAAAATTGCAATATTAATGCCTATACATTTTATTTTAACATAACTAATAGGTATTAAGAATTAATTAAGAATAGTAATTTTAAAGCAATTTTAATTTGTTTACAACACTTGATAATATATCAGAATAATTATTACATTGTTATTATTTTTTGTTGTTTATCACTAACGCAAGCGCAAGCGCAGCGACCGCCTCGACCTCCAACAAAGGCGCTTTCTGATAAGATAACTAAATGAGAATGACCTGTTAATTATTATTTGTGCAAATAGTTTGTACCTACAGTTGTACATTGTTTTATTAACATAGTTTTGACGGAAGTACCTAATAAACAACGAAGTGGTACTGTACCGATGGCCTTTTTGAATGATTCAGAATATTTGGTTTCTGTAAAAATGCCGATGTTTCCTACTTCTGAGGCCTTTTCTACCCTATCGGGCACTCCGCTAAAGCCTATAAAAATAAAATTTACCGCGAACGACGCCGCGGGCAAAAGCTAGTCTTTTATAAAATACTGTAACAGATTGCAATTCCAGTTGCTAGTTCAAAAAAGTTTTTATTAATCATTAACTTATTATTAAACATTAACTCTCTCTTCAAATGTAGTCACTCTACATCTGTAAATAGGATTACTATATAGCAGCACTAGGATTGTGTGAATTGTTCCTGTGTTTATGTACTTATGGATGTATTAGTGTATACTATGTTGGTGTTCAACAAATTAAAATAAAAAATAAATAAAAACAAAAAATGGTTCCAGCTGGTAGTAGGTACAAAATTGCAAAAACAAATTTAATCCAAATATAAATAAAAGTGAAACAACGAGAGGTTAATTAGAATGATTTATTTTTAGATAATAATAAATAATGCACCTTATGCACCACAATACCATGTTTAATTAAAGTAACAAAATGCATAAAACAATAGAGCTCCCTATTGTATATAGCGGTACGTATCTTGCGGATAGGTTGGTATATTTCTATTGTACATTTAGCCGTAACCCTACACTACTGAGTTGACATAGACCTGCTGACATTGAATGCATAATATTTCATCCGTTCGCTGACCCCAGTGCTAGGTCAGGCACTCGCTAAAACAACAGGTTTGTATTTTATTGTCTTTTTAACACTTTAAAATTCAGTGTAATTTAAAACAGTGAAAACGTAGGGGTTTACGTTGAATAAATGAATGAATGAATTTATTTATTTTACCTATATGCAGAAAGTAACACTATGCTAATAAATTACTCCTAGCTTTAATGGAAACTGAAATTTTGTAGAATAACCAAAGATTAAGTTTAACCAATAATTAAGGTTTGTCAATAAAAATTATATTCGCTAAGGACACGTAAAATTCGCAAAAACGAACTTGACTCTTCTCTTTCTGACAGAAGATGCGCCGAAATGGAGTTCAAGTCATTAGTAGTAAAACTTTATATTATTCATTACAATATCATCAATATCAAAACAGTAAATCAAAATCTAAGGCCTACCTTACCTAAGGAGACTACGCGTGACACTTCAGTCAGACTAATGTCTTCTAGATCAAAAATTCTTGCTAATTATTCTGAATTTATTAAGAGATTATGAGAATGTTACATTATTGCAATTGACATGTACCTAATAGGTAGGTATGTAAATTTTAGGCTTCGATCAGATGAAATGCGATAACTTGTATAACTATAATGTGAATGAAGCTAGAAAACAGCCAAACGTAAATCTCCAGTGATCGACCAACTCGTACTTTAACCTACTACGCGAAGAGACCGCACGTAACCCCGTTTCAGTAGTACGGTACGTTACGGTAGTAGTAAACGGTGACTTTGACAAGAAGTAGAACAGGTTAGAAATGGAATTTTCGATACTATGTGGAGTTATACAAGAGATCCAAATGATTCGTAGTAATTTGTATATACAAAACGTGAAGTCAAATTGTTGCCTCTTAAAAACATATTAATTTAAAATATCTTAAAATCTTTGAAGAGATAAAAGAGTCGATTAAAAGTAATAATAAATCATTTTATTATATTTGTAAATAACGCGAGTTATCAACGAACGGTCCGCTTTTGTTTAAATGGTTAACTAGCTCCTTAATGACGGATTTAAATTTATAATGGCTTCTTATCACCGTTCTACAAAATTCGCAACATGACCAGAGATAAGAATCACTAAATTTTACCTAAAAATGTTGACGCAAACGTAATTATGCTTATGTCCTTTATTTAATGTACATGTAATGTAATGTAATCTGAAAAAAATACTACTAATATAATTATACCTTTTTGTAAAAAGCAATGAATAAATAATCAGTTTTCGTTTCCGTCAGTATTAATAGCTTCATTGTTTTCCAACAAGTCCCTATTTTATCTACCAATCTTTATTTATTTTTAATCGCAACCAATCGTCGAATTCCAGCTAAGTAGGTATGCCATTACAAAAGGTGTAATTAATTATTAAAGTTGTTATTGTTACAATGACGTCATCAGTGACGTTTTCTAACGACCCGAAGGACGCCTCAACAATTGTAACAGTAAAATGTGCATTGAGGGCATTGTAATGGAAGTGAAATAAGTAGAACGCGACACGCTACAAGTACGTCGCATTCCGCGACAGTCTGCAACGTACAAACTCGTAGTCGTCATCGTGTTATCAATTCAGATTATGATAGTAGGTACGGAATAACTCAATCGACATAGTGAATGACCCGATTGATGGACTCATTAGCGTACGCGACTCAATTCGCCTGCCAGACTTATGTAATACTGAGCCATACAATGTATGTATTGACTATTGATCAAGTAGTACGTTGAAGGTCATATCGTTGTATTTACTCGCTAACAAAGTAGTAGATTGGCTACTTAAAATGGTTACACAACAGTGCAACGAAAATTGAACTGTTTTGAAATAAACAGATTGATAAAATTGTTTATTTACAAGTTATGAGTAGTTAAATATAAAACTTGATTTCAAAATAACAGCAAACTTGTTATTCAGGCACTCTCGGTACATGTATGACGTACAATTTTATTAACAACATGACGTGATAATTATAGAATGGTTTCAATAATATGTTTTAAATAATGGTAACATAAATTTAAATAGTATAATAATTAAAAACGTTAAAGCGAAAATACAGAAAAGAACTTTGGAATCATTCTGCGACCCTTCCCTAATTGAGATAATGATAAAGATAATTTCTTTATCTGGGAATAATATTATAAGCTGTAAAAGTTCTTTACGATGAGGTCACCAATTTAATTTAACCGGTGTTAAGTGGTTTCTGCAACCTATATAATACATCCACGTTCCACATATCTATACGATGCCTTCCTATTCCCGAGAATACTTTAGAATGCGTAGCTGTCTTACCTGGAGCCATATAGCGATGCCTTCCTACTCCTAAGGACACATCAGACAGTACACTTGTCGGACTTGATGTCGTACAACGATGCCTTCGAGTTGCTGAGGACACCTCAGACAGAAAATTGGTCCAACCTGATGTCGTAAAACGATGCCTTTGTGTTGCTGAGGACACCTCAGACAGTAAAGTTGTCCGACTTGATGTCGTACAACGATGCCTTCGTGTTGCTGAGGACACCTCAGACAGAAAATTGGTCCAACCTGATGTCGTAAAACGATGCCTTCGTGTTGCTGAGGACACCTCAGACAGTAAAGTTGTCCGACCTGATGTACAACGATATCTCCTACCGTGAGGCTAACATGATCAACTCGCATGTGAAGTGTCACTCGGCAATTATAATAAGATGGATTTTCCAGATGATGCCCATTACAAGTATTAATTACGAACAACTACTGATTCTTACATTTAATTGTGCACTGAGAAATTAAAAGTGCTGTAATTAAAAGCAGTCGAGTAAATCAGATTTTACGTTGGTTTTCTTTTTATGTAACAGTAACCAATAGGTATAATATAACATTGTCACCCTGCCATTCTCTCACATAGACCTAAGCAAAAAGATTTTCTGAGAACATTATTTGCAAGTGACTACCAACATTAACACGACACTGTAGAGAATATAAAGACAAGAGTAGAGATTGGGTATCCATGTGACTTCTAGAGTGTAACACCGTAACATCGTGACCGAGTGCTGCAATGTACATTCACTGCACGCGATTCGTTAAGCCTCGACAGTACTTCTGCAAAACAATAGCCGTTGATGAATGCGTAAATACGCACAGCAGCTAGGAGGTTTCGCACACACCTGCCGACCAGCTGATTTGAATGCATAGGTGGCGGGGCAATTATGGCGAGAAAAAAAACTACATCAATAGCCGTATAAACAATGAACGATTTACAATGCAAAACGGACCCATACCTACAGCTCTCGCATTAAAAAATCGATCGGTTTTATTTATTTATTTTTACAGATACATCGTCAAATTCGTCGACCTCGTGACATCAGCCCGCGGGGTTTTAAGAACCGGCAATATGAAGGTGGCAGTGGGGTGCAAAATGTTATTGACACTGTGTAATACGGTCAGTGGGTGGACGGGTCATGCACCGTTAAATCTATGTGGGGACAAATGCACTCAAAACAGTGCGAGTTCAATCAAAGAAAATACACACATTAGCTATTTGACGCATTTTCGAGAGTGTATCATAAATAGCATGCAATGATTTGCATACCAAAACTAAAGCACAGGGTTAACATTGTAGAGTCTGGAACTCTACCTCTACTCTATGTTAAACCTGTGCTTTAGTTTATCATTGTAGAGTCTGAACTCTACAATTTAATACTGTATACTTCAATTGCCTATTTAAACATCACAGGTATTCTCTAGATTTCGAACAAATGAGTTGAACAAGTTGTATTATAGGTTGCGCATGAAGCGAAATACGGATGCGTCCAAAAATTTTAATTCGAAGGGAATGATAAAAAAACTGTTCTCGAAACGACTATTCAATTCCTTATTTAAAACAAAAGGTAATGTTTTGACGTATTTTACCAAAATATTATGTATGTTCTGGTAACACATTGCCAGGGCTCAGCCAGATTTTTATTGAAATAGACTGTAGTGCCTACTACATATTTCGTTTTTATGATGAGATGTATGTCACTTATAATGAGACTTTCAAATAATGTCAAAAAACAAGAAATTGAATGTCCTTTTTTCCAAGTTTGATTCCTTTCCCACATTTTGATTTACGTAAATAGTTGTTACCAGTAGGTGATTCATAAACAAGAGCAAACAACTGTTGCGCTATCGATGTGCGAGTACCCACCCTCGCTACATTGCCACGTGTATACAAACCCCTCGATCGAGGTCACTGGCTCCTTTCAACACCCTCCCTAACCGTCTGCACCCTAACCGCTTACCTACGAGTAACATCGGTGCGTTGCATAATTTTGTTTTTTTTTGGTCCTAGCACAAAAATCAAAGGAAAGACTCCGATCTACTGATCCCGACTACCTGATCCTTGCCGAACAGACGAGTTAAAATACCCATACCAAAATCGCCCACAAAAAATCTGAACTCCCCAACTTATTGTTAGAGAATACAAAATGTGAAATTGTGGCATTCGCTTTGTGTAATGTTTCATCTAGCTTTTTTTATTGAAGTTTCAAATATAAAATAAAAACATAGATATAGACTCGTTAACATTTAGAGCAAACACAATATTCACGATAGATATATTATGTAAACTTGCGTTTTGTAGAATAATTTGAAATAAGCTGCGTATTAATCATAGTTGAGATTAAAGATTTTACAAGCGTAATAGGTATCCCATTATAGATTTAAATAACAGGGTGTGCCATAGGAGTACTTATCGAGGCGCAACTGTAATGAGAATGAGTAATTAATGTGTACTGTGATGGCCACGACTGGACGTGGTGCTATCATAGTCGTAAATATTAATAAAATGCGACTTAAACGAGAAACATTTTAAAAGAGAAATTAAAACCTAAATCGAACTTTTGTTACACCTAGATCACTTTATATTCCTCGAAAAACAAAAAATTAGTACTTAAACAGTATCAAACAAAATAGAAGATGAAATAAAAGCAAGTTCAAGGCGAGAAGAAAATGAGTTGCGCTTAGGTAATTCGTCCTGGGCTTTTATTGTAACGGCCCAGGATTTTGGGATTGTGCTGAAATTCGTCCGAGAACCTATTGAGTTTACTATAAACTAGATTTGGTTTCGATTTGGCCCATACATCTACTAGCATCCCTAGCGAAAACATGGAGAACTAAAAGTGGACCGTGTTCATTGCTCGTTTTCTTATTGAAACGCAACTTAGTATTGTACGAGGTTGGCAATGTATGCCATGATAGCTCGATCATGTTTTTCTAAACTATCAAAACTCGTAATAAGCCCCTTGTACTACATTCGACGTGTGTTCGCTTCGCGGTCACGTTAGCCATGTACGAGGCACGTAACAGTAGCGCTGGAGTGGAGTGGAGCAATGTGATCGCGTGCAGCGCGGCGATGCTCTACTTGGTGTAACGGAACGTGGCGTGCCCGCTGTACACGCCTGTTTTTTTGAGACCTCACGGATGCATCTCTGCGCTCCGATGACACTTTTATAATTTACAGGTTTTGTAGAAAAACAACAATGTTTTTATTTCCGCACTTAATAATTTTAAGTTTACATGACAACAAATTTAGTAAATTTTTGGGACAAAAAATTAACTTAAACAAGGTTTTTTTTAACAGCTTTTAAACTAATCTCATTACTAATCATTATTTTCATTAACTTGTTTTTTTTTACTCCTCAAAAGTACCTTATTTTATTTTGAGAATATTATTTAAAACATGGCTGGCGGAATATACCAACGAAATGGTCTGTTCTTATTAATACGCTTATATTTCATATATGCATTAAGCTTCACCTGTATGAATATATGTAACGGAATATTTGATTTCGATTTTGCACATCTATCAAGGAGTGACGACAATATCTACAATAATTTGATATTTCGATGGTGATCTGATGGTGTAACGTGGAGGGAGCTAGTGGCTGTGGAAGTCCTCAGTGGCTACTAATAAAGCCTTCGAGTTTGGGTTCATTTCAAACGTTTTGACGAGTCCAGTATATTGCAATTAGAACAAATACATTAAAGAATATTTCACAACAAAAACCAAAGTTTAAAATTTTTTTAACAAACATATTGAATTGCAGAATATTTAATTTTATTGTATTGTAAAAGCGTGGGGTGATGGACATCAAATGTTAGAAATAGCAAAACATATTTCAAGTCATATATCAGCTTGAAGAAACTTTCATAAACATCGGTCCAGGCGGTTGATTAAGTCTGCCTAGGACCCAAGGCCTGGGGCTTACGTCAAGTTAAGAATTAGCATAGCAATTTAGCAAGATACGTAACATAGCTAGTGGCGCTTACCTCGGTCAAAGAATTAGCATTGCAATTCAACGAGGTAACGTCGCTAGAGGCGCTTACCCCAGTCAAAATTAGCATTCAACGAACGTTTCTAGTGTTTTGGGACCCAACGAAAGGACCAGTAATTTTGTATATGTGTTGAACAAAATTTTGCTCTTTTGAAAAAATTCTTGGTTTTTGTTAATTAATTATTTTATTTCTACAAACTTTTATTTAATTTGCCGTAGAAAGAACAAATATCTGAGTTTTTAGCTAGTTCCCGTTTCCATCGCGTTGCGTTGTTATTCTGACGGTATCTACGTTTTATTTTTACTTCAGAAAAAATTTAAAATACACTTACACATTACAAAGCTAAATCATGACGTCATATCCTCCTTTGCCGGTATTACTTTAACTCGACATTTGACGCTCCGATAACTTGTGACCATTTCAATTTCAACTGACACTAATTTAATCCGCGCAGCAAACCGCGCTGTTTTCTTACGTCATCATCAGACATCTGGTACAATTGTTATATACATTATACGAAGATTTAAAAATAATGAAGGAATAACAGTTTTGAAAGTGAAATTTAAGTGTTACGGACAATTTAGCCGATGCACATCTTTGTAACCATTACAACGGGCATACGCACATCAATTTTACAACTAAGTAGGTACGATTATTATGATTGGTATTGTGTTACGCTGCGTTTACGTCTACAATGAAAATTGTTCATGCTACAAGAAGTAAAGGGGAGTTATTTAAAGCATTATATACCACAATAACAACATGAGAGAGAGCGGCTTGTTTGTTGATCATGTTTAGCTATTTTATGCTCTTATTTTAAATTTTTTATACTATACACACAATATATGTATGTGTTTATTTATTATGTTAGTTAACACAGATTTTATTACTACCGGTCGAATTTCATCATAATATGATATATGGTCTACCGCTAGTTAGTGCCTACTTAAGATACATACGAGTATATAAGTAGGTATATGGGTTTTATACTTTGTACTAAATTTCGTTCACTTTGCCATTTTCCAATTCAACAATAAAAAAGAAGAGTTTTCTTCGCATACCGCCGATCGCGTGCGATGTCTATTCCAGCGCCTATGCAGTCGTTGCACTCCATTTCGCACAAGGCGTCCACTGAATAAAACGACCGTAGACAGATGCTTGTAATATAAATATCCGATATGGACCAGGATGCAGTAAAAATCGAGACCAAAAGACAAATCATTCAAAACAAGCAGCATATATAAAGCTCCGACTATAATTTGGCTAGGATCTTAAAGGAACAACAAGTGTATCTGCGTCCCTCGAGAAAAGCGACCCTGAGATCGATGTTCTGACACGCGCGGCCTCAGTGACAAATATAACCAGACATTTACTTTTGATCGTGATGAGGGCTTGGAGACGCTCTGCGAAGGCTCTATGATTGGTGGCGGTTAGCGACACGACTTTAGTCCGGCCCGGATAAACGAGACAGATGATTCTTTCGCACCCCCGGCCTGCGCGCGCATGGCCAACTTGTTGAGCTTACCGCTATGTGTAGAGTCGATGATTATTAACGACCAGGGTTAGTATAAGTAACGCCCACAGGACTTAGTTACAGTATATTACTCGTATTATTAACAATTCCGAAGTTTTTATATTAGGTATAACTTCTTTTTTAATTTGTGTTATCCTTCTTTATACGGAATAGAAAAAAAGAGAGCGAGTAATTTTTTTTCTTTTCCGTTGTTTGACTTTTTATGGAAGGCAACAATTGTTTTATGCCGATGCTACAACCATAAAGTTTAAGAGATATTCATTCTTGGAAACATTACGTATAGGTACCTAAGGGTATCCTTCAGTGTTCGGACAAAAATTACAGCAGAACTAATGCAGTTGATACATATCAGTAAAATTTATATAAAATTGGCTTATAGTATATGTTGTACGTTTTGTATTTTTTAGTTTAATTCCAGCTGTTCAAGTATTAAATGTTTTCTCTAAGCTTTTTTTTTAATGTTTTATTATTTTATGCAACGATCCCGCATGATTAGACGAAACCTTTGAAAGTGACAATTCCCACCATGCAGACCTGAGCCATGGTCCGAGCCTGACAAGAAGTGGTTGAGCCAAGGTTGTAGCCTCTTCTTCTTGGATCTGAGAACCCTTAAGGCCTACAGTATAATATAAGTGTCATTTATGAAGCTATAGTCTCCGTAGGCGGGTGGTGCGGCGAGGCGGCGCGGCGTAGCGGTGCATTGCGGGAACTCTTTGCGTTTTACATTCGTCTGTTACAAGTATGTTGTCTGCACATAGAGCTTATGTAGAGTTACTAAACTTCCAGACATACCAATTTATGTAATGTATTTTGAGATTCTGTCCTAGATAATTGTTTTGTTTGTTTGTATACACATAGTTACAGTTGTAGATATAGTTTTTCTACAATCGTGGACGATTGCCATCTCGCAACTATTAAGAAAACAGTGATAGTAAAATACTCTGCTCTGGCCCCAGGATCTAGAGGAATTATTTATTGCACTATTTCGCGTTACGTCTTGTCGGTAGGCGCCATTCTAGGATAGGACCCCCCGCCCCCGTCTACCACGCTCACTATCCTTCTTTTATCTTTCCTCTTCTATCCTTACCTTTACATCAAAGATCAGTTTTACTCTGAATGGCTTCTAAGGTTACCGTGTTCAGACTTTTAATATGTACAGATATTTTATATTATACCTACGCAAATATATGTTTAGAATGTTTACTACTTTACCACACAGGAAAGGCAATTAAAATTAGGCATAGAAAATTTAAGATATATAATATGATTGCAATATTTTCATATTTTATAATAAAAACGATTAAGTACCTACGCTATCTTTAGTTTGTGATAGAATGAAGTTTATTTACGCCTTTACCAAAAGCTTTATTACCAACTACCAACTGGAATGTGTGGGTTACTGGTTATTTACATTTTTACGAGTTCTATGACGTGATTCGTGCGTAAATAACCAAACTAAAGACGGAGATACTCGGTACTACTAACGAGTAACCGTTCGGTAGAGAGGCTCCGCGAGGCGGACTGGTCATCGGCACGGAGCGCGGGGTCTTCGCCCGCCATCTCGCACCTATAACTGACCTAACACTAGGCGCACCTTCGCCGTCAAGCCGCTACGGAGGGTCACGTCGCACCTGGCCGCTGAGGCGACGCTAGTTTTTATGCTAGCACTGCTAGCTATCTGTCGGTGGCAGTTTATTTTAATAATGCGCACGCAGATGGCGCGAGCGCAGGGGCACGCCGTACGCCGCACGCTCTCTCTCCCCCGTTCCTGGCGGGCGCCATTTTGCACCCTATAACGTAGAACGCAGGGTGCAGTTAATGCGTGGCTTGGATCGGGCTCCAGTTGTAAACAAACCGGGCGAGGGCAATGGCTGCCCGCCCGCCTCTCCCCGCGCTTTCCGCACCAAGACGCCATTCAACCGGGAAGTTCACGCTTTATTTTTAGCGTTTCATGAAACTTCGACTACCTACCTATGCATAATCATTATTTTATCATCTACATTTTTGGCTTACTATCGTCATAGCGAGAACTAAACAAGTATTAAATATTACTGTGAGGGCATTTAAACCGTTAAATTTTAAATAGGTGTCATCGGTAGCGTCACTTGTATTATAGGTAGAAAAGCCGCCCATTCTAACAAAACTTTTTACTTTCATTAACAATTTACTTTTACTATTGTAAAAATTTGAATTATAATAGTAGGTAATATACCTACCAAGAGTAATTCGAACATCCCTGTATGCCATTGTTAGAAAACTAAGAGCGAGCATAGTTATTATAATGGAGGGGAAGTTAAATGGTAGATCAGCTATTTTTAAAACCTGTTTAACGAACATAAAAGATTGTTCGGCGTAACAAGAGTTTTAAGAAGGGAGTAGGTATTATTAGTTACTATCGTACGGGAAGGTGCCGAAGAAGGGGTCATCACCCTGTATAGCGCCACAAGTATTCATTATAATATCTATATTATAACAATACGTTTAACAGTATTATATTTAATTTATGACCTACAACAGAATACTGCCGACATTGACATTGAAGACTTTTGGGGCTATTGAAAATAGGTACCTACTTATAGTTTAAAAGCACGTAACTGCTTCGAAGAATTGTCCGTAGAGTCGACTACGGCAGTGGTGGTAGCGGCAGTGGTCTGGCGAGAGTCAATGACCCGAGGATGAGGAAGGCGCGGGAGGGTGCGCGCGCACACAGCGGTGCCCCGCCTTTATTTATTACGATACGCGCGGCGAGCTCGGCGCCGGCATCGCTCGGCGGGGCGGAGGCCGCATTCCGGGCGGCCGGCGCCGCGCCGAGGCCCGCTGCTAAAATATCACTGCCCATGCCATCTTGTAACTCCGTCGACGTCATTGGCAATTCACAATTTAAAATAAGTTATCTCAAAACTTACTCAGATTCTGAACGCCGAGCACGTGCTACCACAGCGTGCACCACACCAAAGACCTCCGACTCACAGGCACCTTTGTCACTGTCCATAACGAAGCGAGTTCGAAAGAAATTGGGTCCATCAATCGCGGCCGGCACGTTCATAGATATATGAGTCAACACAGAAATTCACATGGCGCGCGCGAAACGGCGCGGCAGAGCAACGGAATACGCGTTAACTTCCGAAGCGACATGACGCATTAGTGAGCGCGCGGCGCGGCTCTACCGAGTGCGCAGCAGATGGTGGAACGAGGGACGTAAGCCCCCCTCCCCCGCGTCAGCTCCGTGCTGCCCTCTACGCCGCACCGGGCTCATCGACCGCGCTCGCCCTCGCCACGGCATCGGGCTGAGCCGGCTGAGTGCTGTCTTGCCACTCTCACTGTACTGCAAGTAGGCGAGTTCCCTATCCCTCCCGCCGAGTCCCGCCTCACCCGAAGTGCATGCTCACAGGTTTCTGCCCGCATCGACATCGTCCTTATTCCTAACGATATACCCTTTAAAACTATCTTCCGGTCTTTGCAAGTAGGTACGGGAGTAGTGAGTACGAGAACGCCTGATGAATGACACATTGACGTAAAATAACTGAGCACGTTGCGTTCCAGAAATTAAGTAGAGTTCCTATTCAAGTTGAAGGAATTCATGTACAGAATAAGTCTCTACATATTCTCTATATTGGTTACTACACTATCTACCTATTTGTTTCATGAGAGTTCTGAGTAACATCCTTAATAAAAGATTAAAAAGAAAAAAAAAAAAAGAAAATTAATAATAAATTTTAAACTATGTCCTGAAAAACAATCGGTAATGGTATTGCGCCCCAGGCAAGTAGCAATATTTGCAAAGAGCAACGTGTCAAGTCAACAGCCATGCGTAGCCGATCGAATTGCAAGTGTGCAACTTCAAAAGTATGGGATGCAAAGTATTCCCACCAATAAACTAAGGAGTATTTTTTACTGTACAGTTTAACGTGAAATATCCAAAAATTACATTCGATCCGTTGCAAACACTTTTTTAAATTTTACAAACTAATCGCGCGCATCTTTATAGTATATGCTGGCACCTCAATGAGATACATACTTATATCTACCTAATGACGAACCATTTCTGTTTTTTGCGCAGATTCAATGAACTAGTTTTTTTTTTGTTGAGGCCGTCGCCGCTCGAGTAAACTAGCACGGCCCCGAATAAGAATTGTAGCGCGGTTGTGGCCCCTCTAACGGGTATTACTTAGAGTGATTGCCAGTGCACTACAATCTGTTTGAAATCAAAAGTGCACAGGTACTGGTTGATACTGGTTTTATACACTGCGAAGTAGAAAATAAATCGTGTGCAACTCCGAAACTGAATCATTCACTTTTTATCGACAATGTCAATGAATCTCCTTAGACTTGTAACGTATAGTATAGCAACCTCAGAGGGCCTTCAGTAGTAAGCGTCTTATGGGGCTCGCCTCGCTCGATCAACAGGTATACCCGATCACATACATAAATTGAAAAGTTAAAATTGAAAAACAATACAAACATCATGCAAATAAAATTAAGAAATCCTTTGTAACAGGCTCCACAGTTAATGCATCTGTGCTTACAATGCAATAAACCAAAGGAATCATGAGACATTGTCACTGAATAGTGCGCATACACAATGCGCATTATTGATAAAAAAATTATGTTCAACACAAGAACGACCAAAATACTACGATATATGACCAACCACAGTCTGAGAAATTGGTCTAATAATTAAATTAAATCGATTTAATAAATAAATCAACCCTTAATTAAATTCAATTAAATCGATTTAATAAATAAATCAAGCAAACAAACATAGGCAACGCAAATAATACTAGGTACCAGTGCCAATACGAATACAACATAAAATGTAAAAACTTTCAAGCAATGAATTTATCACACTACAAGAGATGCTTAATGATTTTCGAATTTAAGTAATACATCATGCTTCACAAAATTTTGATTAATAAAAAATGTTACTGCATAGTCTGCTGTTCCCGACTAGTTAGTCGTACGTCTCTATAAGCTTCGATCATTAAGTGAGTTTCATTCACCTGTCGACGCGTCTACGTTGCACCTACGAATGGTTCTGAAAATTTCCAGCACTTTTTTTTTAGTTTTATAGAACTTTAGTTTTTTATATTGTATAAACGATCATGTGTAGTTGTAGAACGTGTAAGTACTATCTGAGATTGTACATTGGCCCTTCTCAGATCTCTGATAGGTTATGTCTGTATAGTCTCTTTTCATAGGATTACTAATCTATAAACCGTCACTTTGCAAATAACTTTAGCCGTCCTCGACGCAGCGAGGTTTTATCTCAAAAATAATTAATTGTCCTGCAAATATTACTTATCTATCAGCTTCACCTTAAAAATGTTTTAAGGTCAAATATTAAAAATCTCTGGCTGAAAATGAATCCAACAGCACACTATGTATACATATGTCTCAGAGTATGTGTATAGTCGCGAGATGTGGACGGAGAGCCGCCTACGCAGGACACACAGAAATAGCTGCGCGAGCGCCGCCAGTGACTCAGCACAGACAATGGACCCGGTGTCCCCGCCTGCGACAGCTTTCGCCACCAATAAACACGTAATTTCAAACTTTTTACAAATTTCGTGCCTTCCATAAGCCTTCATAAAGAGCTTTTTACACATTTAAAATATTCGTGGTTAATTAATGGTTATTCATAAGATCAAAGACATTATTAAGAAAAATGGTGTCTTCAAAACCATCCAAATGAGCCCCAACTCGAGGTTACTAGTGACGATTGAGAGTTCCACAGTACATCTCCACAGGCTTCATAATTAGACCCACTTGAAACTACCATAATATTTTGTTGTCAGGGAACTTAATGTAGGTGCCACGTGAGAGTTTGGTAAGAATCACTACAGTAGAAGAGAAAAGTACAGAAAAATCGTTTTCAAGATTTAAAATGTAAATACCGGATCAATATAAAATCGTTTCGTTAGGATATTTTTTCTAAAGCTCATTGAGTCTACTTGTCAAGCCCTAAGTTTTCATTTGATTTCTACTCACACACAGGGGATTCATCAAACAGATTCAAACATGTATTGTAATCTGCCATATTGAGATGGCGGCCATCTTGATTTTTAATATGTATCATGGTGAACTGTATATTATGTAGATAATGTCCTAAAGAAATAAAAATATTAATTGAATAAAAGATCACTTTCAAAACCGAAGTAAAAAGTATAAAAGCCCTGCTGTTGCAAGTTTTCGGACTATATTTGAATTAGAAAACCATGAAGATTTGAATAATTATGCGACAGTAAAATCTGAGCACCACCCAGATATAGGTATTATAATTTTCCTGACTTATCCACTAGTTGTTGAGCGAAGCTATTGAACTGGCGGCGAGGTGACCTCGCCTTTCGTATTTTAAAGTAAAGCTAGGGAACATAAAGCAAGGCCTGGAGTGGTGCGATCGATCTTCGACGGATCGATTACCTAAATAATTACTACCTTCGATGAATTAAAAAGCTTTGGGGACGGAAACAAATAAAAAATGACTAGTCGCTTCTAATTAAGTTATTAGCTCCTCAAGTTAGACTGTCGGAACGTACTGTACGTTTGATCGACAATACCGTTTACGTACCATCTATTTTACTCCATAGCTATTAAAAAATTTTGAATCTTCCAATACAAAATACGTGATCTCTGTAACTCAATTAGCTACGCAAAGATTATATCGTCGCTGTCAGTTATTTCGTGTACAATACATACTATAATCCCCCTTAAATAATATTACCTAAATACGGAGTTCATGGTATGAGAAGGCAGAGTACAGCGCCAAGTAAATTGTTGAAGTGCGGTTACTCAAATATTTCTTGAGTCGAGTGCTCGGCAAACATACCGGGAGGTTCATACTAATGCAATGCTAATCAATACGCCGGACACATATTAATTTGAGTACGGCACTTTAGCATAGCTATTGTTCACTGTAGGCCACCAATCAGTACACTGCAAGCCAGTGTTGCGGACATGCTTTTGCGCAGATGCTTAAGCATATTGTGTGAACACGTAATCAAAAATGATAATTCACAAAATCTAAAAACTCAATCTAAAACGCTTTTTGATTCCTTTTCTTACAAACATAAAGTAGTTACCTACTACAGCGAAAAGAAATCGAAGTCTTCGGTAAATTCGAGGGATAAGTTCTTACGGAGTACCTACAATACATCTGTTTGTAATTTTGTATCCTATTAAAAGTTTTATATCAGAATTTATTTCGAATATTTGCACTTTATTGGTAAACATTATTAAAAGTTAGTAACAGATAAAATGTACAATTCTTGTATCATAAAATTTGGGAAATTTCACGTCTGCACACTTTTACGCTTTGCTTAATATTTATAAACCAAAATAAAATCAGGAGACCGTGAATTTTATACACTTTAAATATATTTGAAAGAAAAATCCTTACGCGCTAACAAGGTAACTCGTTATCACGGAGTTTCCGAGGTAACAGATACGTATCATAACTTCACCTTGTTATCACAGGAAAATGCATAACAAGATAGGTATCCTTTGTCGTCACATCGCGTCGTTGCGAAAAATCGACACTGATAATTTCTGTCAATCCTTCAGTTCAATCCTGTTATCGTATATGAAAGAATGGAGACGATAAAAGCTGACAACAGGGCTTAGCGAATTTGTTACAGGTACATGATCGGTTTGTGAATATTTCTGCAACGGACATGGTGTAGGACTGGTCTAGCTACATTCTTGACCGCTGCCACAGCCCACCATCCAGCCAATCGGCGGATACAAAGCTTTTAAACTCAGTCATCAATGTCATTTACTCATACGTCGTAGACAAAATTTGAATTACGTTGGACATCATTTTGTTTACAGTCTGTTTTAAAATAAAAATAGATATGACGTATTAAGAATATTTGTACGTAGGTACCATATCTATATAGATCATTTATTCACTACACTTTTCAGTTATTTTTTTAGTTTGAATTTTATTTTGTTGATAGTGTAAAAAAAAGACTGAGTCTGCAGATCTGATATATTACGAGTAGGTATATATAGCATTTCTATACAACCAGGTGATAGAGTGAGGTGTCGCGTACGAAAGGGACGGACAAATCGAGCGTGGGAACAGTCTTCGACACACGAAGAGTAACTGCGTTTCAGCCTCGGGCTATTCAGGCAACAAGTTGTTTTATAACAGCCGTTTGTACACTCATCACAGCTTTCAAAAGTATTGCGAAAATAACGGATTTCTATAAACTACTAAAATATTGTCATAAAGATTACAAACCTACGTGCCTACTCGTGCCAATGCTGTTCTTAAATACGAAAAGTTCTGGAAGTATATTATTATTATTATTAATATATGTAGCATATAAGAAAATGCGAATCTATTGGAAGAGATTCCTATTTAAGAATAAAAAGTACCCTATTATCCATATTTTTAATTCCCTGGTGTTAGTTTGTGTTTAAATAAATAAATAAAAAATTTATTAAAATGTCTACTTAAAAACTATTTAATTCTGTTTCCATATTAATTATTTTTAATTTAACTTTGTTTTTTAAGTAACTTTCAAGCAATACAACCTACCAAAAGGAATACAATACAACCTACAAAAATAATAACTAACTAATATACGAGTAGATATACGCGGTGGGCGACTTTATTAAGCGGTAGAAGTACAAAAATTATAAACGACTTATTATTATACAAAGTACTGATATAATAACATGCACCGTAGGTACTTCACGGGGTGCAATGCAAGATGCGGCGCTACGCCGATTACATAAAAAACGAACAGAATCGCGTATGTTTTATTAATTATGGACGGCCTAAGCTTAAAAACAACAAGAGAGAGGCCGTTAGCACTAAAAAAAGTTGCAAATTCTTCAATTTGGCCTTAAGAAAAACCACCTTTCTTGAATACTGATCTCACAATCGATTTATTTACGTGAAGCCTTGTGATTAAATTTGCTCCTTGCCAAACTCGAAGTATAATTTAAAACAAGTTCTGTATTTTGTTTCGTACAATCGTTTTGATATCGCTTTTAGGATATTTTAATAACTAGGTGGTGTGATTTTAATTTGTTTGTACGAGCGTTCTATTATGCCAAATCAAATAAGGAATGTTACCTTACAATAAAATTAAAATGTATCCTTAGAAGTTGTAACGTTTTTGCACATATTAACATCCATTTTATTATAAAGCGGCGCTATAATAATTTGTTTTGTAGTCTGTGGCCTATGCGTACGTAAGGAACACAGGTAGAAAAATTGCACGAACTCTAAAATAAATTACCCACTGAAGTCTGTAACAATTAAAATTATTGCTTACTTTTAACTTGAAGTCGGTTTTATTTTTACTTAATATAATCTAAATTATGGTAGTATTGGTCTTTTGCGGTGAATGCACCTTAAACCTTGAATCGTATGAATACTGCTAAAGTTTTACAGAATGTTTGATTGTTTTTACTTACTTGGAAACCCGTAAAGATTACCTATGTATAGAAATTATGTAAACAACATGAACATTATAAACCTTATAACTATAAAATAATAAATAGTACCGAGATAAGAAGATTCATGAGCTAGCTTCAAAGATTTCAACGTGCATGTTTGTTGTCTGTCTGGAAAGCTAGAGGCTCATTAAAAATAGTTAGATAAAGTGTGTATTTTCAGTAATTAAAAAAGAATAACATCTTTATAAATAACTTAGTTCATGTTCATTAAGAAACTGTTCATGCAATTTAGCAAGATTATTACGAATAGTTTTCAAGGAAACTAACTATAACAATAAATCTAACGAGCAGAGAAAGGTTTTACGGTGTTGTTGCATCTAGATGCAACATTCATAAAAAGCTACAAAGTACTAGGATGCGATGATCGCGAGGCGGTCGACCTTGCTTGGTGTTTACATCGACGCGCATCGGTCGCGGGTCGCGGGCGCGTCAGGGCCGCGCGTTGCACCGTGTGGGACGCAAACAACCTACATATTCATAGCTACAAGTTGCTAATGTGGTTCTATCTACATAGTGGTTCGAGTATGCAGGACGCCGCGGCCTGCGTCCGGTTGGGCGCGTCGCGTTCCGATCGAGCAGCAAGGATGCCACTGAACTTTTGTCAAGATTATTTGGAATTTTTCTTATTATCGAGCTTGTATATTGTATGTATTCGACTGAGTAGTATTTACACAGAGTTGTACGTAATGTATTGTTTAAACTTGTCTTTTGTAGGTCTGACCAAATTATTTATAAGTACCTATAGTAAATACGTAAATGTTTTTTCTAAAATAATATAGATCTACTCGTATTATAACGTTCGTGTTAAATCATTCTCATAAACAGAAAGTCTTTATATCCATGTGTAAGAGTATATTTCATACTGTAAACAATATCATGTAAGAAGGTAAAATTAAGATAAAATAACATAATTATAATTAATTATAAATACGTTCAAATTTTCGTTAAAATTTGGCGAAATTTATCCAAACCTTACAATTTGAAACATCGGCTTGTTGAAATTACCTGTTAGATGAGACGATAACGAACCTATAGGATGTATCAAACTATTTTATCAATAAGTATTCAATTAAAGAAGTCCTGCCTGCAAAGTCAATTGAATGGCCCATGCCTGCGATGTCAATTGAATTACCATTTAGCTAATTGAATGTGTATGTAGGTACTGTACTGTGCACGCCGCATGCCCCCTTATTTGAGTTTCATTGTTTTTGTTACTACATACAATAAATAATACATTTGTTACTAAATTAAATACATAATTATGTATTTTTGAAAATTGTTCATAATAATCATTTTTATAATGTTCTTATAATATAAATTTGCTTAATTTTCTCCGCGAGTTGGATTTGAACCAATAAACAATCCCCATCCCATCAATATCGGGACGCCACCGGTTTACTATTTCCATAAAATACCTAGAACAATATTCGTCTTTGTATAATAAGTAGCAGTTGTCGAGATGACTACTATATTTATTAAGGTTAACTGGTAGGTACAGTTAACTCATGCAATTATGTAGAGTTTTTCTGTTTTACCGTCATATAAAGTTTTTTGTGTCGCCAGAAAACATAATGCCTTTAAACGAACAAATTTATTGTGACGGAATGTGATTTTCTTATATTATGCCCAATATTTCATGTTGCAACGAGTACACCACCCCTATAAGTTTAATTAAATTCATTATTTAAGAAGGTGTATTTATATCAGATGATTGCAAGATAAACTCCCTATCGTTAAAAAGAAATTTAAATGCAGAAAGCAACTCAACAAAACGTAAGTTGTCATGTACTCTCTTTATAGGAATTTACAATAAAGTTCTCGAAAGTTCACAAAGGACAAGCGCTCAATCTAAGGAGCTATTTAGTACCTAATGAAAGTATAGAAATAAGTTTACTGCATTACACGGAACAAGATAAAGTTTGGATTAAGTCGTGATCTGCAATGAAAATGACAAAGAGCGTATATACTAAAGGCAGATCACGAAATGAACAAATTAAAAAACTTCTGACATTGTAGTCGAGACCTTTTGTAAATGAATTGGCGAAGAGACTTAAGTGAACAAATTGTACAGCATCTAAATAATGATAAGATGATAGACCCGAATTGGATGACAAATCGAAGATAGGGTGAATATTGGGATCGGCCGATCGCTCCACCGAACTATTTGAAGCTGAACCGTGCTAGTTTTAGCTACTAGTACTGGTTTTATATAGAACTTTGTAGTCTTGTACTAAAGTAGATAAGTTAAAATCAATGTCCTTTAAATCCTAAAGTGGAGGTTCTTTTTGATTTAGTTTCATGATAATAGTGCAGAATTCAATCGGTTATCAAAATAATGTTTAATAAACTTATCAAAAAAATAAATAAACAAGCTGTAATTAAGTAATGTCTTGTCCATAATTAATTGGTTTTTATTTGCTCAGCCGCTGCGCAGGCCTGTAGTGTATAATTTACTATTAAATTAACAATTTTATTCATAAATTGAAATTTAAGGCCTATCTAACAATATAATTTACACATACTATGTCCGTTATTTGTAAGTTTAGGTTAATTCAAATAATTACTACTTTGTTTTTTAATGACAGGGTACCTACGATGGTTTACGTTATGGAAATGAGTAAAGCTTTGTTGATGATGATAAAGATCTAAGTCTAATATTGGAATAGAACAGACAAGGAAAGCCTATATGGAGATACAATTTTTCAGTCCTAGCATTATGTCATACTGGGCCTTCATTACCAATGGATCTACATTATCAAGTAATTATTAGAAATATTAAGTAACTAAGGGGCACAATATACCTAATATAGATTAGTATTGGAGAACCTGATACGAATTTAGCGACTTTACTAGCACGCTTACAAACGGTACGTTATTTGTTTTGGCGAAGGAAATAAGTCAGTCTGAAACATTGCCGGTCGGAAATTGAGACAATTTATACAGCGGCAGACAGAAAACGAACATGCAGACCTCCTAACTCCAGTCTGACTGAGGTCTTTAGGCACCCACATCCTAACAAAATAAAAACACAAATACTTAATATTAGATCCCTGCAGTCCCCTACATGTATTGTATTAAACCACTACATTTATTTGTTCTAACATTTTACTGGATAGCGTGCGCGGATGATAGTGAGTGACATTGACGCACACGATTAGCTGTCCCTTCCCCGGTTGTGGGGAGAGACCCATGCCCAGCAGTGGGACATAAAAAAAAAGGGTTGAAGGCGAAGGCAATGCTGTATTTTTGTTGTTATTTGATTGTGATTGTGTTTTTAAGAATAGGGCTGTAAGTTTTTGTCTCGACCTAAACCAGCTAAATGGAGCCTAAAACCGAAGATCCACCGATCCGGTAAATACATATTATATTATTTATTATTAATGATACATACCTAATTATTAAAACTTGATTTCCTTAAGACCTCATCAGCTATTATTTTATATTTCAATGCGACTACAAACTACAAATAACTATTCATTTGTAAATCAGCCAATGCAAATCTATGAGTTGGATACCTATCCAAAAGGAAAATGAAGCAGAATGAAGAAAAATGCAAAATGAAGGACACTAAGCACACGTACCTACGTGCTTAGTGTCCTTCATTTTGCTAAAAAGCTAAACCACATATTAGGGAAAGATAAGATAATGCTGACGAAACAGATAACTTAAACATAACTTTACTAGATGCGATATAAAATTATAGTTACAACGTGTGTTAGGTACCAGTTTATCATTATCAATAACGCACTTCTATCTAATAGGTACCTATGATAAAAAAAGCACATGGTAAATTATAATTATGTTTAATTAGGAATAGGTATTTAGGTATGTTCTATCTGCCTTCAACCCTTTTTATGTCCCACTGCTGGGCACGGGTCTATCCCCACAACCGGGGAAGGCCTGGAGCATACT
>DWAV01000246.1:0-23112 GCA_018231305.1 Noctuana lactifera
TAAACAATATAAATAAAATAAACTATAATAATAATAACATTTCACACTCATAGCCCCACACTAGGATTTTCTGTGTCGTGGATACATTCTACGGCAATAACCGAAACGCCTAGAATGAACATAAATGACCAAGGTATGCCTAACACACGGGATGTTCTATTACGTATGTGCCTATTAAACGGTATACCACAGTAAGGCATATAGCAAGAATTTAAGCTAAGCACGGTTGCGTACATAAATACAGGATGCAATACAAAAAGTAGAACCCCCAATCCGTTGTTGCAAAGTTTGCAAACTGTTTTGCATAAACATACCAATTAATGATGATTTTCTTCATAGTGTTCTGAAATTATGTGTGTGCCTATTAAACGGTATACCACAGTAAGGCATATAGCAAGAATTTAAGCTAAGCACGGTTGCGTACATAAATACAGGATGCAATACAAAAAGTAGAACCCCCAATCCGTTGTTGCAAAGTTTGCAAACTGTTTTGCATAAACATACCAATTAATGATGATTTTCTTCATAGTGTTCTGAAATTATGTGTGTGTCATGAATTGTTTCTGTTCGTGTTTGAATGCTACTAAATACTACTAATAACAGATTAGTTTACCAACAAGAGTTTGCTCTACTAATACCTACTAAAGAAAACTCTTATATTAGCTGTATTATTTAGTTCTATGGCCACAGAACAGTTAGGATGTTTTATCATCTTCTAGTAAGTCCTAAGTAAGCTACATTGACACTATGTGTACGTAAAATGTCATTTTAACTATCAAGTATGTAGATCATTTTGTGACTTTACTCGAAGATCACAAAACAGTCCCTCATAGTGGTAGGTTTTATCGAGTTCCACTATCACAACCTTTTTTACAATTTATTCCGTTTTGGAAAGAAAGTTATGGTTGCCGTGTCCCCACTTCAAAAATGTGGTGATTTTGGTTCTCAAGAGTACCAGCGCATCCATATACGATACTTCAGGTAGGACTGCGGTACTATCTGGAGGATAATAAATAACGCACCTGACAATTTTAATTTTGCTTATGTTTCAGCTGGCAACCAATAATAGATTTCGTCGAATCGAAATACGAAGAGTTTCTGAACGCCGAGTCCCGGGTGGCTCGCAAGGCGGCGCCGCCGGACACGCGCGTGCACTGCTGCCTGTACTTCATCGCGCCCAGTGGCCACGGCCTCAAACCCTTGGACGTGGAGTTCATGCAACGGCTTGGGGACAAGGTCAACATCATTCCCGTCATCGCCAAGGCCGATACGATGACGCCGGAGGAGTGCAAGGATTTCAAAGAACAGGTATAGTTTTATGTTTTGTATGTAGTCATTTATAGGGTACAGCAAGGTACTTAACTGATACATGAACAGAAACTGCATGAACTGTCTACAATGAGTCTGATCTGATATGAACATAAGAATTAAGCAACAGCTCTTACTAAAAATATAGAATATATTGATGCCACATTTAATGTTTTCAAACATTTATCAAATATCTTGTTTCTCTGACGCTTTTTTTTCTTCGTAATGGCGATGGCGCAGACACGATCAATGTCAATGTGAAGTGTTGTCTCTGACGCTTACATACACATTGGTTGCAGATAATGAAAGAGATAGGCCAGCACAAGATCAAGATCTACGAGTTCCCGGAGAGCACGGGCGACGAGGGCGAGGGAGGGGGTGCGGGCGGCGGTGGCGGCGGCGGGGAGGGCGCCACGCGTTCGCTGCGGAACCGCGTGCCCTTCGCCGTGGTGGGCGCCAACACCGTCATCGAGCAGGACGGGCGGCGGGTGCGCGGCCGCAAGTACCCATGGGGCGTGGCTGAAGGTAAGCTACACACGAAAGTGTGGGCGGGGAGTGGCTTTTAAGAGCCTTAGTATGTATGTGTAGCCAACATGGTACAGATTGCAGTATTTAAGTAAATACTGCAAACTGATGAATTCTTCCATAAATGTGTCGTAATTTCTATTTATAAATATATAAATCCATAGTACTGTTTTAGTTTTCGGGCTGATATTTTATACAAGAGAGTATAAGCTTGTTAACGAAGGTTGTATATCTCGATTTACAGTCTGTAAATTATCTTTTTGAATACAACTAAAATATTCTATTCAAGTTGAGATAGAGCCTTCTGTAATATTAAAAATGAAATAATAATTTGATATAAAATTGCAACAGATGATAATTATATGCTATATTATCAATTTTTTACATTCAGATTCAAGTTTAATCGCCACCTCACCTGAAAAATAGCTCACGACATGCACATGAGTGACTGTTTCGTAACATTTCAGTGGAGAACCTGGAGCACTGCGACTTCATAGCGCTGCGCAACATGGTGATCCGCACGCACCTGCAGGACCTCAAGGACGTGACGAGCTCCGTGCACTACGAGAACTACCGCTGCCGCAAGCTCGCCGGCCTCTCGCACGACGGCAAGCCGCACAGGATTAACTCCAACAAGTATGTACACGTACTCTACTACTCTACAACATATTTATCTACTACTCTTTACTTTGTTTGTGTCCTTCATTCATGTCTTTTTATATGGAAACAGATATGCGGGTTTTATGCAAGTGTAACTGTTTTTTGTTTGATTTACAAAACTGGAAATTTACGCTATTAAAAACTACAGTAATACAGACCAGTAACGTTTAACATTATCATAATTATTATGTAAACATTAATTTGTATATGCAAACGAACGCTTGGTGTTAAATAGTCACTGCAGTGTTTATTTAATAAATGTTACAACTCTTCAAGCTCACCAGTTAGATGTTACAAGACCTTTTTTACTAGTACTTTTAAATTATGTTTATCAAAAATAATATGAGTCTACAAACTGACAACTTACAAAACACTAGAAAATTTTACTATTATGATTATTAGAAAAGCTATTTTATTAGTTTCACTGTATCATCATCTATTGGTTAGAAATTTGACCATCTTTTATACATGTCTTAAAATGTATACTTTATAATAGTTACATAAGTTTCAAATATTATGACCTGTATATCTGTTTTGTCTCCTTTAAAAACTTATGGCCGTCAAGAAAGTAATGTTTAAAACTCACATAGTGTCTACGACACTACAAATACTTTGTAATAAACTTGAGTACCAATAAAATGAAATATGTGGACTATGTTTCCTTAAAGTAATGTCTCCATTCTAAAAATGTTATTGATAATGTACTCTTGCTCACATCTTGTGTTTTTTATTTCATTTTACAATTCCAATAACTGTAACTGAAAATACAATACTTCCAATTCACTTTCTACAATCTATGATTTACAACGTGTTTTAATTACGTGAAATAATTACGAGGCATGGTAAGATTTAACAACCGTTATAGACTAGGTTGGTGAATTTTATTCTTTAATACTACTAACAATATACAAACTAAATATCTTGGTTTCTTTACTGTTGTCGCCACATTGAAGGTGACCAGACTTAAACCTATATATTTACAATTAAACATACTTTGTCGAAAAATATTTTTAAAAATGAAATTCTATCAGTATTATAATGTTTTTTCATTGCTGCATGTCTGGTCACCTTTTAGATGATTCTTTTTCTTCCTTATGCCACATTTTGGGCTACAGACTTCATTTTATTATAACTATATTAGAAGTGCGCGATAGCTGCATTACTGTTTATTTAATCTTATCGTGCTTGGGCATGCAGACATGGAATATTCATTATGAACATGTTACCATTATAATTTGACATGGATAATTTTATAAAACATACCTGACAATTCATACATTTTTTACAATATTATTTATGAATTTTGATTATGAGTGAAAACACCTATTATGAATTTCGCACGTAATGACGTAAGTCTTTAAAATATCCATGATCAAATGCCATTAATCATAATAACTTTGCAGTTCATGCGCATCCACAGTGGCATTAATAACAATTTGTTGTTCAATGACTCCGTTATGTATATCACCGTGAAGGTATTTGCGTGTGTCACACAGTACTATATACATAGTATTGTAAACCACACATTACTGTTCACAAAAGTGTATCATTGGCTGGTTATTCATTGACAGACACGACACGACATGCATTGTACACACACGCATTTGTACGTAAAAAATTTCTTACTCTACAAGTGGTCTCGTGGCATTCATTGAATGACTCAATTACTATTGATGATTCATTGACGAACCTTTTATTCTGTTGCGAATAACTTATATATTATAATATGCCTAGTGAGTATCTCAAATATCAGTGGCAGCTTAGGTTTTTCTAACAATAGCCGTTTTTTTAAATGACTTAATGATGATTTAAAAAAGATGCAATTTTTTGGTAGTAGGTAATAACATTATTTATACCTTACACGCATTACACACTGCAACTAAACTTGTTTCGTAACAATAATCAACATAATATATCATAAACAGATAATGAAACATCTTATTTATAATTTTTTTTTTTTGAAAATAATATTAATTTTAAATAGTTAACTAAGTACATAGGTGTGTTCAAAAGAACTTAATATAATACTAGTAATAAGGTTATTAATGCCAATGTAGATAGCGAACACAGCCACGTGTTGTACGTTAACTATGGTTGTGTTGGTGTTCAGTTTGTGCCCGCAAGGACTGATGAACAGTTTCATAACCGTGTGGTAAGTTTCATCGCACACACTAGATCTTGTGTGTTTTTATTATCATTACCTACATTTTTCATCCTACAGCACGGCGTTATACAGTATACCTACACTAGTTTTGCATGTATATGTTTCAGTAATAATATTGTGAGTGAGTGTTTGCTGTTTTAGTTATTTATATTGTCTTTTGTCTTGACTTTTACTCCGTTATTGTAGTGTTATAAAATGCATGAATTTTGTAGTAATTGTTGGCTATATTGTCTACGTGAACACATAATTATAGATTTATTAACGAGTTAAAAATTTTAGAACCCCCTCAAAACACTATATAAATTGTAACTTGTACAATTAAGTTATTTACAGATGTAGGCAATTCGCTATAACATTTTTATGTAGATATTATTTTTGTTGTTGTATTAAACTAATTTTAATGTCCTATCAGTAAAATCAGTAAAAGTAACTTATGGACATTCAAACAGATAAAACTGTACACTTTTGTAACCTTTCAATGTGATAAATTCAATTTGAATTGTACCTACTATAATAGTGGACCAGTTTTTTGAGTAACACTTTATTTAAATTAATACTATGTAGTACGAAGGTAATGCTTCCTTCAGAATTAAAAGCTTATCACAGTACAAAAAGCATGTGCATGGAAACTGATATTTTTCCTGAATATTTGATTTAGCTCCGTCCACAAATCTCGCAGATGAAATTGATTTTTTGGTTTACATTGCCGGTTTTTATTAACTTTTTTATGTCACTCTACTCAGCAATCTCTTCTTATAGTAGGTATATTAGTTTTTTTGGGTGCTTTAAGCAACGGAAAACCTTCCCTACAAGTAGTACATTCACGTTCCTTTACGCAAGAAGGCAACCTTCAATTATTATATTTATTATGTAATTATGACATAGCAATTAGTTAGGTACTGAAATTTGAGGACGGACTCCCGTTATTCATAGTAATGTAATGTGAAGTGTTTGAACATTTGGTTCAATTTGTATAATAAAATTAAACAAATAATTTTATTTTATATTTGTTCTCAGGAATCCTCTGGCGCAAATGGAGGAGGAGAAACGGGAACACGATCTTAAAATGAAGAAAATGGAAAGTGAGATGGAGCAGGTAAGATATTATTAATAACGTTTTAGTTGCGTAAAGGTAAATTTGGGAATATTTAAAATAAAACGTGGCTTTTTTAGTCCTCAGGAGTGGTAACGCATCTACTAGTATAGAATCATAAGTTCTATACTGTTCAATACTATAGGTATTGTTTAAGTCTTTAACACTAACTTTAACACTGTTGGCCCACTGACGACCATTTTAGTTCTCATGATAAACGACACTGCGTACCAATATATACATATTGTGAGTGTGTGCGTGTGCAGGTGTTCGAGCTGAAGGTGCGCGAGAAGCGCGCCAAGCTGAAGGAGTCGGAGGCGGAGCTGGCGCGGCGGCACGAGGCCACGCGGCGCGCGCTGGAGGCGCAGGCGCGTGACCTGGAGGAGCGCCAGCGCGCGCTGCTGGCCGAGCGCGCCGCCTGGGAGCGCGACACCGGCCTCTCGCTCGACGACCTGCGCCGCCGCTCACTCGAGGCCAACAGCAAGGAGTATGTCTACACCCCACACACCCACACACCCTACACCTCACTCCCAATTTGATTATATTATTCTCTTCTAACTCTTCTTTAAACATATGTCGCGCGGTAAAGGCGAACAAGCGTCAAACCTAGACCACTCGTATGAGTGTACACTCTGCATTATACTCTCTTACCATTCAGCTCACGTCTCGTAAGTGAGCCAGAAAATTAGCAACGCGCTTATATATACTAGATCGACTCCCCTGATCTTGCCACTTCATCATGCACTACCCACTACACACCAAAATTGGTAGTTCTTCATGAAAATAGACAGTATAAGCCTATAAAGTTTATTGTATTCTTACAGTTTTTCTATAAAACAAACAGTAAATATTGGTTGTGACCAAAAATAGAGCGCAGTCTCCTCAAGACGTACAAAAAAACACTATACAATCTGAATTATCCGATTCTAATTATTGCTAAATTATCGTATATTTGAATTAGAAAAATTAAGGTTGCTTTTCGTCTAATTTACAGGACAGTGGACGGCAAGGATAAGAAGGACAAGAAAAAGAAAGGTTTGTTCTAGAGCGGCTCGAAGCCCGCCCACCGTACCGTCACTAACCCGTCGGCCTCGCGCCGCCCCACGATACTCTTATGCATACTGTATGTAACGGGTGATAGATGTAGGAGTATGATCGCGGTACTATGACTCACGAATTCACTAGGCTCGTTGGCACTAAGTGAAACTCGCTTACTCCGATGCGATGTCGGTGATAATTTTCTTTAATTTAACAGTTAATAATACATAACATATGACGATTTGAAAATATTCGACTTTTTAAAAAGATGATGATTGCTGAGACAAAGTTACGGTCGATATTTTAAGTCTGGGACACCAGTAATGACTTGACTTAGAGTGACTTAAGTGTGAGAGGCCGTTGTTTAGCTCGTGCGTCTATCACCCCTAACAGAACACAATGGCGTTCCCACGTTGCGGCCTCAGACAGTACCAGTAATTTGAAGCTCGATCTTCTATAATTATCCAGTAAGAAAGGTTATTTAACTTAACTTTCATTGCAAATTAAAGCAATCTTTTTATACCGTATTCGGATAACGGTACGCCTTTATCATATCTAAACGGTTACTATGAAGTATCCGTCGAACATGGACTTGCAGTAACGGGCCGTGTTATTAATGAGATTTCGTGAGATTAAAAAGTAAATAAATATTTGATATAGTGCCATTTTCAGTGTAGTGGTGAGTGTCGCTATTGTCTTCTATGTAATGATTGTTTGACGAGTAGAAATTGTTGGACTTACGATTTCATTGCCTTTTAATAAATTTAACTTATGGGCATGGTTGCGTGTGTAATATTGTAATTTTTTAAACTGTGTGCTTACACTAAATTTCTCTGTCTTTAAATTCCAAAAGGATCTCCTTGTAGTGTATGTTGTATATATTTATAATGAAAGTGAATAGTAAGGACTGAAGGAACAAAGCTAGATGTATTTCGTTGGATATTACGAGGTGACGATACGGTTCTGCTAAGTGGATTGGTATTATTAAAATACATGATTAATCTTAAAATTTAATTGTGTGTTTTGTACCTGATTAAATGAATAATATTGGTATTGATATGTTGTTCCGTCAATCCTACCCGTTAGAACTTTAACCAAACCCACAAAGTATTTATGTGTAATTAATACATTAATTTCTTATACAATATTCTTAAATTTTTAACTGTTAAATATTTATACTAAAATGTTTATGTAACTTTCAGATTGGTCATTTAAGAGTGTTGCCACAGGATTAGTAATGTAATCGCAAATAAGATTTCCGAAAACGCACCACGCCAAAAGCCTATGCATTAAAGCTTACCTAATTATAATAATTAATTCAACTAATATACACTCGTGCAACGATGACAAAAGACTTCGTCGTATTTTAACATTATCTCAAATAGTCGGTAACAATTATTTGTACAGAATTATGTTATTCTTTTCCTTATGTATTTACTTGTAAGGAATATTCCATGACAAAGCATTTATTTTGGTGAGGCCTAATTTTATACGGCTTTTTTATTTCTAAAGCTTGTTTTGTACGACGTATTTTATATTTATGTAATTGACTTGTTTTGAGTACCAACTGAAATTATACACAGCTGTTAACCGACACGCGTAAGCGCAGGTTGTCCAGCAGCTTACCTCGACATACGTCCGCGAAGTTGCCAAAGTAGCTTGTAATCAAGGTCTGCTCTTGTCGTGAGAATGTGTAACATTTCATTGTGTTCATCAAATGTGCCGGCGAGTGCGTGCAACATGCGACAGTATCGTAATTCATTTAGCTCAAATCTGTATCCAGTAATAAATAGGCTCTTATAATATTTACCTCTAAAAATAGACATTTACCGATTATATGAATTACGTCATAGTTAAATTCAAATTCTTTTTACTGTTAAGAATGTTACGCATTGTAGTGATTTGAGGATCTTTTTATTAGTACTCTGTACACCATTCAAATTAAATTTAGATATAAATTAGATATTTTTTACTTCTTTATAAATTTATGGCGATACCGTTTCAGCTTTATCGGTGCATCGAAATGCCCTAATATCAAGGTGTGGATTAGCACGCGTTTATAATATACGTCAGTATATTGTGCTTAGTGATATATACGTATGCTCATAGTTCAGTTGTGAGTTAGGAGCTAGCTCTAGCGCTAGCTAGGTGTTAGCGTTTCTTTATATTATGTAAGGGAGTGAGCCGAGAGTGACCGCTATCTGTTAGTGTGTGAGGAGGGACCTCGTGCGCGAAGGAAAACTACATCCTGTTTTACTTTGTATCAGGCATATATCTGAATCCTAATAATTTTAGTAGATACAGTGTTTGTATACACGGTTATGTATTTCATATAACTTTATTAAACATTTGTTCTCTGTTATGAGACACTTGACATTTCTTTGTAAATATTTTCGTTAGTCGCTACAGTAAACAGTTTTATTATCAAAATAATCAAATCAATGTTGGCTGCGCATTATTTATGAGATATGCATAATCTTTATTTAATCAACATGCCATGGTAACATTTGTATTATTTCCTATACCACAGTATTGACTTCCGAGTTAAACTTAGGTACGTAGGTGTTAAGTATATGCTTAATTTTGTATTTTGTGTAGGGTTCCGGCCCAATTTACCATACATATTGATCATTTGCTTAGTCATTACGAAGGATTGTGATGTACGTTGGAGAGCAAAGAAGTGCAGACGATGTAATATATTGTACCTTTGAATAAATATAAATAAATACGTAATATATAGAGTTTTTGTTTTGTTTCCTTTATAATCTTTTGACTGGGTTATTCTTTAATACTTCACTCGTAGCACTCTAATAATAAGTATTCAAAAATGGAAAGTGGTCTCCCTATTTAGATTATCAACTATACAAATCTATGTTTGTTTATATTAAATGTAACAGAGATTTGGGACTCAGGGCAATTAGTTCGATTTGATTCAAGTACTATTTCTATTATCTAACACTACTTATTGAAACGTACGCCGTTCTCGCTTATACAGTAGGTATTCACTACTAATACAGAGCTTATTAACTTTATTTAAAGCATGTGAGTTTCATAAATACGATGTTAGTTACCCAAATAAAACTATACTTTTCATATGAATTCCTTTTATTTTGATAATGTATTAAATTATGTACATAAGCCAACATAACTACCACTTTCGAATACTACATTATTAGTTTTACAGTTTTCATAGTGTATAAATTAATCATACACAATGACATGGCATTATTATTATGTATACCTACTGATTCCACAATGACTGGCGTAAAGGCAGTGATGATGGCTGTCGTACACAAATTAACCACACATCTACATTCATCGGCCACATCAAAATACAATCCATAAATCCACGAACAACCTCGAAACATTTTGTTATGTAAACAACATGACTACAATCTATTTATTTTTGGCAGCACTATGGAAAATATACTTCTAATTATTTTAATGAAAATGCAACTTTGAATATAACAATCACAACAGTTTCTTGACAATACATTTATATTTAAATTTATTCTTAATAAAGTATCATTAAAACGATTAAAAATATTTGACGATACGCACATGGCTTATCTAGATCTCTTATATGAATTATATACTATCAAAAGTAATTATATAGTTATATACAGTACTATTTTAACGGGGTTTTACTCCTTCAGTGTTGTCATCCATTTATACAATAAGAAAAGAATAAAAATATATCCTTTACTAAGGTACTTTGCACCTCTGATTTTATAGCACAAATCGATTTAGGCTAAAATATAATTATTCTACATTATTTGGTTCATTTATATTCCGCCACAAAATCCATCTATCGCTGATAAGTAAAAAAAAATACATAATTTTTATTAGTAGGTACCTACAATCTATAGTTCCATTTAAAAAAAGACAAAGAAGTGATTTTAATATCAGGAATAAATTGAGAAATGCATATTATATATTGTCTATAAAGAGCAGTGCAAATAAATGTAGAGTAGGTATAGTTAATTCAGAGAAAAAAATATATCTTAATCCATCTTTCACTCGGACCCTGTCCCAAACAATGTCATGTCTATAATATAAAACTATGTATTAAGTAATAGTTACTATTAAATTGGTGTTCTTCTCGTGTCACACTAAATTTAACTACATTAAATTTTCGAAATAATGCAGGACGTTGTACTAAATCCCAATAAGTATTTTGTAATATCACAAATCACTGTATTGCTAACTCTATACACTAACCAGTATCATGAACAACAATGTGATAGAAGTCACCTTCTTTATAAATAGATACTTAATAACTTCTCCATACTAAACCAGCGCAGGCTCCAACCACGGTATGCTATCGATGCTCCATTTGATACCTATGCTTTATTTATTCGATAATAATAAACTACTTATATAGGCACAATGGCACAGCTATTGTATATTAGTGTATTATTAATCTCACGTTGTACTATGAAAAATTTTTGCAAGCGGAAGCTGGCATTTAATTTAAATCTAGCTCAAACTACTTATTAGGTATTAAAAGTGTTGTACGTACCAACAATCTAACAGGCCTTTTGTAAATATTGGAATATGATTGATATAATACTCAACGATTTTATGTAAAATACTTAGTTGAGGACCTATTGGACATTTTTTGCATAATATTACGTTTAATTGAAAAACAGTCCACGTTGTACGAATTTATCCAAATCTACTTTTTGCATTATGTAGTTTTTTTTTGTTTTAATGGCCTATGCCTTTTAAATAGTTATTAGAATTGTTACTAAATTATAATATTGCCTTTAGGTTAAGGCAGGTACTTGACCAATAGATATAAGGCCTACAAACAATTCTTGTTTCTTTAATAGCTACTCTATTGCATCTTTAGGTTAAGTTATTGCTTGAACATTGTGGTTACCTAATTATTTAACCATTTTGTTTTTAATATTAACATTTACGTAACGTGTAATATATCTCTTAATTTTGTAATGTGTCTTGTATAAATATCTTTACCTACGTATCTCTTTATATATTGTTTGTTTTGTATATGTATTTAGTACCTAGGTAACAACTTATTGAAAACAATAAGTTTTTCATTGAAGCGGATACCACTTATCGTAATATGAAGAACTCAACCATAACTTGTAGATGATTAAAGTCCGAAGCAATTATACTAACAATATTAGAATCTATAACATTAAGTGGCCACAATTTCGATTCACAACTCTTATTATAAAGCTTAGTCAAGCTCTTTACCTTAATGGAAATATTGTTAGTAATAAAACTTAATAAGGAACTAGCCTAATACATGTAGATAGGTACTTACTTTATTTAAAAAGAGAAATATTATAAGTAGGTATAGGTACTTACCTAGTTAAATCGTAGTTTATAGTAAAATTATGAAAGTAATAAATAAGATTAGGAGTTAATAGCTTTTACATTATCTAAATAACAATTTTAAATATTATATAACATTAGATAAAGAAAGAAACGAACAGAGTGTTATATAGACCGCATACGGATAGACATTTTAGCCGAGCCGACCGAGCGTAGACCTCAGACGCATACGCGCACAACATAAAGTTAATAAATAACTTATTGATATAATAATAGCCTAGCACAAGGAAGAACTATCACAAAATAATAGAAATAATGTTACAGTACAGAAACTTTCTCAAAATATTTTACAGTCTCATAAAATAATTTTTTAAGTATTAGGTACTCGCCTGAGATGTATAGATACCTACTCTTTTACATTATTATAACAAATCACAATACCTAATTAGTTATGTTTTGTTACATTTATGAAGATTTTTGATTTTATTTGACTTAATTGCTATTTAAATAAAGCATTAAATTTAATTAGAAGTTCAAATGCATGTTTTTCCGCAGGTTATAAGATTGGTAAAGTTTTACTAATGACTCGTACACAATTTATACAAAAAATGCGTTTCCACTCAGTGGACGACTACATAAAAAATATATTCAATTATAAAATAAAAAAAATAAGTTGGTTAGTTAGGTAGGTATAAATCTTTATTTTTATTACTAACGAATTTTATTGAAGGAAAAGGACATCTGAATTAATATTGAAAACTATGAACTTTTTCAAAGTTGATTGTCAGGTTTAGTTATCTATGGAATAAAAAATACCGCCTTACACTCATAGGCACACATTAGAATTCCCTGTAACGTGGGTGCCATGGACACAATTACCCAAACCCAGACCGAGAACGGAAAACTAAATAGGGCTTCTGCCCTGCTTGTAATCGAACCCAGGACCCTTTGAATGGCGGACCGGCATGAAAACATATCCGCAACTTCACAAGGGTCGTTAAATAGATAGCTAAAGTAGGTTAATCATGTAGGTGGATAGGCTATGGGGGAAAGCAGGTGTTTTATTATTATAAGTAGGTTTAAGTATTTTCTAAAAATTATAATAGTTAAACTATTCAAAACATGTCTTTAGCTTTTGGACAAAACAACCTAATTTAGATAAGTACCTAACTACCTATGCCATATTATTTGCCAATAAACCCTACAATTTAAACATTACTTCACCTTAATTGAATAATTTATTTTTTGCTGTTTTTTTACTGTATTTAAATATCTGTACAATATAATACATCATTAAAATTTAACAACAATAATAGACTTAAAAATCAATAATTCAAGTACACTTTACCATTTAAAACTAGGCACAATCGTTTGTAGATATCTAACAATAACACTTAAATACTAATTATTTTATTCATCATACTTAATAGTTCTTTTCGTCGTTCGTTCCTGTTTCAGCAGTAATGATATTTAAACCTACAACATTGATATGTTCATTATTGCCGTGACTGATATAATTATTAGCTAGATTGCTGTCATGAAGATGGGACGGCATGCCGAGCGACGAGCGATATGATTGCGTTCAAGAGCAGCAGCCATTAGGTACACAGATCATGCAAGAGCCGGGTGCGATCAGCGCCGGCGGGCTACGTCGCGTCGGTGGTTCGTGTCGACTGGTCTATATAACACTGGGCGTTTCTCGGGCGACTGGGTGCTACAAGTGTAGCCACCAGAGTCAAGTTCCCCCATCTTAACACTAAACATCCTCCCGTCGGAAAGATGAAGTACGACATTCATTACGATTATCACGAACACACATGCAACACACACTAGATCTTTTCGTTTCACAATCATGCAATGTACGCCACCCCGTCGGCAGCTTGACTGAAACGGACACGTCTTCTAAAATACTTATATACATTGTAATCCTTGAGAGAGAAACTAGTAATGCGAAACATCGAATGCAAGAGTAATAGTGTATCGTCTTAAGGTAGAATGTTGTAAACGTAGCATGTTCAGAATAAACAAAAGCTGTAACTGCAAAATAGTACGGAGAAAGCGAACGTGCAAAGGAACACAAAAATCAGTGCGAGGAACACGGAAGGTACGACGAAGAACAAAGCATAACTTATAAATATTGGTGTGGGATATTCTACCTACTTAATATGCTTTTATAATAATTAATAATAATACACGAGATATATTACAAGCTGGGGGAAAACAAAATAATAGGTAGGTAGGTCAGTGTATATTTGTAATTGCTTACGTAATTTTTGTAACATAGTGTAACATTATTATAGTTTAACAAGATCTCATTAGTATTTACCATATTATTATTGTACGATTTCACTCTTTGTATTACTTACTATAATCACAATCATTATATATATTTATTATTTTATAATACTTAGAGGCAAAACTTTGCAACATGAGTGTAATATTGGTTTATATCGTATTGTATAAGGTATCTATCTACCTAAGCTAAATATAGTAGAATACTGTATTCGATTTAAAAATAAGAAGTGTTACCTACCTAAAATTTAATAAAAAATATTGTATTGCATTATTACCTACTATGAAAAAATTTATGATAATATTAATAGATCCACAGTCAACTGCGTCTTGTTTTATGTGCTTGCGCTAAATATCGTTGTGTACATTTTGATAAGATGTAAGTTGCTACACGCTTTTGTGTGTCGCAAGTGGTCTGCCGAAAATTTATTTTTATATATCGTACTGTCCATCTTAATATAAAATAATTAATGATCGCAATCCATCAAACTACCGCCACTGTTAGCGTGTAATTTAATAGATTGACAACGTTGTTGGACACATCGATACCGCACGTAGCAACATCTACTTACTTACATACATATTATTTATCTACTGAATTATTGCTAGAAGCTACCTATCTTTTAAGCCTAAAATAATTTGTGACAACCTTTGTAAGGTTGCGGCAAGAGAACATCGTAGCCTAATAGAAAATAATCTTTTTTCTTGTGAAATCAATGTAAATGTTGTAATACTCGTAAGTAGATATTGTACCTGCGGTTTCGCGGTCGAGCATCCAAAGAAATGCACAGCTTCTTTTCTTTATCACTTGAAGAAACTAAGATAAAGTCACGCAAGTTTAATTTCCATGGTAATTCTACATACAGTCTCATGAAGTCGTATTTCATAACTCCTTATTATTAATCATTTTTACGCTCAAACGCTCACACGCTGAAACGCTCATAAGCTCAAATGCCCACATGCTGATACGCTCACACGCTGAAACGCGCACATTATTCTTTGTCAGTATAAAACTCGCACAAATAATTTAAAAATAACTATTACTTTAAGTTGCGTTACAAGCTATACAAGGCTAACGGTTTTCCGCCAATAAAGCGAAGAAGACATGCATCTCTCAAAAATGTAACGACGCTCGACCGTCCAACATGAGGCGACGAGTTGTTTCAAGGAGTTTAGTTCCTTAAAACAAGAGGAAGCTGACCCTGGTCCGGCGCGCGTCGCCCTTGCCGCGCCGGCCCATGCCGTACTGTCACATGGCTGTGTCGGAGGAACTCCCGCCCGGCTTCGCGTCGCCGCCGCCGCCGCCGCCCGCCTCTTCGTCGCGAGCCGCGCCGCGACCCGCGCCTGCGCCTGCGCCACCCGCCGACAGTCCCGTGAAGTCCAGCTTGTACTGCGTATTCATCGCAATGTCAATTATTCACACCGTCTAGCCAACGAACGAACGTCCGAGACCCGTCGATATTGCCTCTACTCGACAAACGTTTCACGAATATCAAAAATGTTTGGTGATCACATTGTCGGTGAAGCGATATCGGCGATTCTACGGTCGTTCTTCGTCTACACCTTCGCTACGTCACCCATCGAAATAACAAGTAACACCATGCAGGAGAACCAATTTTGTTTACTTATCCGCATTAACGAAATTCAGCATGTGAGAAAAAATAAATTTTGATTTAGTAATTCGTACTCGTAAATTAAGTTGAGTCTATTATTTATTTTCACAATGTTATTCGTTTACTGCAGCATAGATTAGGTACATATTTCATTAGTCTAGCGTAGTTACCTACTTAATAGAAAGTTATAGCAGACGATCTTAAAGTTTATACGTAATCATTTACCTTTTATAAACTTTAAGGATCGTGATTATTTTATCACACAGATTCTAAACTAAGTAATATATAACAAAATTATCATGGCAACATCACATAAACAACATTCAGAAATTAGCTATAGGTTACACCATTAAACAAACTCTACACTAAATTTTGAGTGAGACCACGATGTGTATTGCTCGTCGTGTTAGTAGGTAGGTATGTTAAAAATAAGTATCACTCTGTGTTGTCATTATTTTTTCGGACATAAAGCACACAAGTACCTACATTATCCATTTAAAACACTATTTTCACTTTTAAATGTAGTTGCTTTTCTTAAATTTGGCTTCCAATGCATAGGAACTCTTTCGGGCATACAGAGGGAGTACTGAAATTATGAAAACAAAACGTAAAATGGAGTTGAAAATGTAAAATCTGTTGACGTTAAATTAAGAGAAAATAAATTTTTGTAATTTAATTTTAACAGTCTGTTATTATAAATTTAGTCATAAATATGTTGTGTACAGCGTTTTGTAGAGTATTTGTAGAGTATAGTATTATGATGTTGCACAGATACAATATACTTGTAGCTCCTAGCTTACTAGCACTAATAAGTGCAACAATTGTCAGTTGCGAGTATTTATTCACCCTAAGAGTAATTTATCTATAAAATATGGGCGAAAATAACACAAACATGCTTAGGTGACTACATACACAGGTACACACAGAGTTACATGAATATTGGGATGTATTTTATGAAAATGCAAGCCGGAGACAGACCGAATCGTCATTTGTATCTGTTGAGGACTTGTTTATCGCTTTGTCCATCGGAATGCGACCCTGGAATGGCGAAGACCACCCAGGCAATGGTGATTGTTGAAAAATAAACACACAAATAAAATTATAAACAATAAATTAACACGGGAGGTCGATCAATTTCACTTTCTAGTTCTATTTTAATTTCAATCTAAAATCTAAGTTTCTAAAAAGACTTATTCTTGTTTTTATTTCAATAAATGATAATATTTTTCGTCTTTTTCGCATCTTCATGAATAAGAATAATGATTATGAATGACATAACGGAACCGACAAGAATAAATCTTAACTGTGATCACACTTTTCACCCCCGCAAGTCTAACAGCCACGAACGAAATATAATCTTTAAAGTACTTAACAGGTGCAACACTCTGGTGCCTTTTAACCACTCCCACACTCGACTCCCACGGCAAAGGTACCTAAGGAACATTACGTTCCAATGCACTAAAATCTTTAAATTTCCTAAAAAAATCTCTAAACTTAAATTGTGCCATGTGTTGCTTGTATAAAAAAGAATTAAATAACTCAATGAAAAGAAACCAATTAAAAAGATCACCTTATTCGCGCAGTCAAAACACGTAGTGACCACTTTACTGATAACGTTCATAAGATGTTTCGTTTCCTGGATGACGTTGTCCACTTTGCTGAAGGTGGCCGCGCGACCCACTGTTGGCTCTTTTACTGTAAATTGTAATTGTTGGACGTATGTTGGAACTTTATCTAAATGTTCTAATAACTCTTTTTTTATCGTTCCAGCCGGCACCTTGAAAATTAAAAAAATCATAAGTAATATGAATAGGTGTAAGAAAATATTTTTCAAGTCCCATTTTACATAAATAAGTAACGATTTGTTTACCTGGTATGAAAATTGTCGAACGATTTTATAAAGTCTGTTAGCTTCTTCGGCAAAATATTCCGCTTGTGTGAAGAGGTCTTGAGTGGTGTTTAAACGACCTTCGCCTTTTGTGAACTGGTACATAGCGAAGGCCATGGAAGACATATTTTTCGCCCTAAAATACGAAAAAAGATTCTATTTTAATCATTACAAATATTTGTGGTTTGTACTTATATTTATTTAAAAATGAATATACTATTATCATGTATATCATGCCTAGGTACTGTTTTAAAAGTAAACTTAACTCCAAAGGAAGATATAAGATCTTGAATCTTTTTTATTCGAATTACATGCAATCTAAAATACTAAATTAATATTTTAATGTTACACACCTCTTCACAATATCGTTATTTTCATCAGCAGCGCCTTGCCACTTCTCAGTCTCAGCGTCCATTTCCGATGACATCATTTTCATCTCTAAGCCCGATTTCGCAATTTTTGCTTGCTCGTCTGAATCTAGTTTTACTGCTTTGAGCGGTTTACTCGTTGTACCATGTTTCTGCAAAATATTTGGATTTAAAACTGTAAAACTGTAAAGCATCCTAATAATCTTCATTGCTGGAAATGTACCCTAGCCACTTAGCTATAGTAGGTTCTTTACATTTGGCAAGATTTAAAGAACAACAAAAGTAAAACACAGAACAATAATGGTATGCAGTGCGTTAGGATGGAAGCGTGGAAAATTATAATTCTAGTTTCCGAGTTATTTTTGTGGCGTTCATTACCTTTAATAAGATGTTATTAAGAACTATTTCCAATAACTTACACCTGGCCTGGGTAAACTGCTATACTGTTGCTTATCAGGTCTGTCGTCAGTGAGGTCGAGGAGTTCTCTGGCGAGTCGCGCCGCGTCCGCCAGCAGCCACGCCCACATGTCTACGAACACGTCGAGGTTCTCTCGCGCGGCCGCACTGCCCGGGTGCGCGGCTAACGTCCGCGCCGCCGTCACCACTTGCGGACCGTATATCCTCAAGTTTATTTCCGCAAACTTCGCACTTACTTGTAACGTCTCAGACATTGCTATATGCCGGAGTAATTTGCAAACCTGCCGAATTACTGACACGTTGTAAAACCAATTACACAGCAGATATAAAACGAAATCAAAAATGGACCTGCCTCTATAATGTGATCTAATTGTTCGTGTAGCCGGCTGGCTATACTGTGCAGTCTCTCAGATTCTCTCTCACCACAGGAACTAGCTGAAAATCAAACGTGTGCTGGGCGTTACGTCTAAATTAATTGATAATAAGGGATGTTGTTTGCGAACACTCGTGTGTTGTGGTGTAATCAAACATACATAATATAATATAGATAAAATTTAATGAAAACGTCTGTTTATCATTTTGAATTAAAATATTGTTTGTACTTTTACGTAAAAAGTATTTTTCGTAAAACGTAAAATTATGATATCGAAAATAAGGCGTTAAAAAAATTTGGATATTACGAAATTTGTACTAAATTTGGATTATTAACATGCTCATAATTATCTGATTCATTCTACTGTTACTTTTGACGCAAGAAAAAAATACGGAAAACACAATGGTAAATGAAATCGGAATAAAACGAAGTGTACGAAATAGGAACCCTATCGTAAACATTCTAAATTATCTACGCTCTTCTGTCCTTTGGAGTGAATGTTATTATAAGCCATCGGTTTAGAATAGAAAAAATGATTAAAGTTGAAAAGATGAAAAAAGTTATTAATAAGAAGTCTTTATTAGTTTTGACGCGATGGTAATTGATGAACTACTAGATACCTAAAGCAATCAAGTCCTTTCTTTAGCAGGTAGGTATACAATACGTAGAAAAATTATTACATTATGATATATGCTTAAATTGCTTAATCGCAATTTTGATGGACGTGGGTTTAAAAAATCACAAATACTTATTCATTTTGATGTAAACAATTATTAGCGTTTAACTAAGTATTACAGAAGTCGGTAAACACTACAATACTCTACCAAAGAGCTATGTTATAATAAAGCGAAACTTTATCTGGGAACAAATGCTTAGACAGACAGACGTTTTAGTAGCAAAGCATAAAATAAATGATTAATGGATTACAAGTCAACTACTATACTATAAATGTTACGTTAGGAAACTCAACAAATTAGGGCACATACACATAAGTGTTCGCGTGGGGTATAAGTGGGCTGTACCTATCTTTCGTCGAGGGTTACCTATGTGCGCGAGGTCGGAGGCGAGCCGGCGCGCTTCTTCAGCCAGCGGCGCGAGATCACGTGCCTGATCGCGCGCCGCCGCCACCAACGCGCGCTCCAGCTCAGAGGCAGCGCTTGCGGCACCCATACACGCGCTCTCCAACGCAGCTCCGCTCGTCGCGCCCTCTTCTTCCTGAAATCATCATGCTAAGTATATGTAAATCTAAATATAGTATATGCACAGTTTTCCAAATAGTACACTGAGTATCATTTGTGAACAAACCATTAAAACTATAACTAAGTATTAGTGGTAAAATGCAATGAACAAATGAAGCAAATATACTTTAAATAAAACTGTCTTGATATGCGTTCAACAGAAAAATTTTAGATTAATTTTAGATTAGTTATAATAGTAGTAGTTATGACAGGCAAGTTTGTAAAAATTAACAAATCAACGTAAACTTCTATATAGACATAATCCATAATATCTCTCTGAAAGCTTTGTGCTGTACGTCTGAAGGAACCCGTTCAATGAATAAAATCATTGAAATGTGTCACTTTATAAATTCATAAGAAATTCAGAGCCACTTCTAACTTCCAACGTCCTCATAAAAAAGGTCTGGTTTTTGATTCGTAAGTTTGAACAGCCCTTCGGAATTAACGCAACCATCAAGTTCTTTTCATCTCAGAGATGTTTTATATGATATAGGTCAATAATGATACTATGAATATTTGTAGCTACTCGTATAGGGGATCAGACTGTTACAAGTATGTCAATGAAGAATACTTTTAATTAGCTGTCCAAGCGCTACATTTTCGTAAAATAAAAATGAAAAAACAAACTTTTAGACATTATTTATTTTATAGGGCTATTTAAAAAGTAATAATTTATGATGAATAGGCGCCACTTACGGGAAGCCTATGTCCAGCAGTGGACCTCCTAAGGCTGATGAATGTGGATAAAGTCCACCAATAATAAGTACATAATATATAATTTATGCTGAACACTTTCGTATCTGAGAAGAGACCTAATCTGAAGTGGCATTGTAATAGGTGCTTGATGAATATGACTTAAATTAGAATACTCACCACTGACACGGCAACGGCTACCAGCCTTTCCAGCTCGTAAGCTATCCTTTCGGCCAGTGCTAGTATCCTTTGTCGATGTTCATGTGAAGTGTAGGCGGAGTCCGTGAAATCGTGTGTCCGTTCAACTAGAGCTCGCAAAGTGGCGGCCAGGGCTCTCCTTCTTGACACATCGGCTCCGCCTCGGGCCCTTGCGGCTCTTACTTGTGACGTCAGCCCTCTCAATGCCCCTAACGCTGTTCCCGCTTCCCATTGAGCTGCCTGCAGTTCATTATATTCTCATCAAATAATTATTTATTTAAGTTCACTGAATGCCTACATAAATGAACCGCTAATAAAATATGCTTGCGGATAAAACAAAAATATTATGTAAGAAGTTGGTGCACTCGTTAAATATAAAAAAGATCGCTCTGTATTTAATTTTATAACAAAACTCCACAGCTTTATCACTAATCAGGAAGTTTCTCATAATTTTTGTACTTATTTGAAGTAACATTTACCTATCAATAACCTATTAGTTTGAAAGAGACCTACTCGAAAATTTTTATCATAATTTGATACTTATCTATTTCAACAAACTTAAGTACTCTAAGATTAGGTTTAAATTATGAATGAAATAACTACTTATTAGGAAATTCGTACGTGTAGAAAGATATTGATAAGATGTAAATACCTACTCGTAAGATAAATATACCTAGGCTCTATGCTATGCGTTAAAATGCACCTACTTAAATGCACAAGTAAATCACATAAAATTAAAATATTAGGTAGGTACTTATATTATAATATTATATTTACTTGAATATATTTCTTTTTTGATAAGTTTAATTTAAAAAAATCAATCAATTCCTCTAAATTTGAAGTAGAAAAGGTGTGAGAAGAAAAGAAAAAGATAATGTAAACAATACAATTGCAAGGATCTGTACAGGCGGTTAGACACTCTTTGTTATTTTGTTTTAAGTGATAACAATTTTTTAATACAATTCTAAATCAATATTATATTAAATTTTTTATAAATATTTAAAGAGAATGATTGTTTGCTATACTACTATATTAATCTTACGAACAGCAGTAGTTAGCAATCGTTACTGTTTTATGGTAGTCATTAATAACCACTTATTTGTAGTAGCTATAAAATGTTAAAGATAGCTAGTTCATTATCTTAGTATCTTTACGGCTTTTAGATGTTACGTGAAGCGTTAAGAGTGTCACGACCGTCTGTACAGACTCTTAAAATATTTACAGTTACAGTAAGTAAGAGAGAGCGTGTTAAGTGTTAGCTGAGAAATAAGCGTATAAAATTAAGACTACTTTGAATACAACATTTTGTAGTTGTTAACAACAGTTGATACATACAATTGTTATATCTAAGCATCAAGCGTGACTAATTAACGAAACCCTAAGCGTATTTAATTGGGCGTGTAATTTTAGCAAAATTTTGTAATTACAAACTAATTTATTTTATCCTGATGACCATGATGAGTTTTAAGTGTAAATAGCTCGAACGACACATAAGCCAATTACGAACGAAGGCGTTGTGTAAAATACAAACATACAGAAGTAAAGAATTGTATTAACTTTTAACAGCTTGGCATGGGTTGAATCTGAAATTTTAATCATTTTTAACATAGATTTGTATGATTTTTATATACCTACTAATACTACAAAAGTAATACCACTAAAACCTAACTACGTAGATACTAAAAAAGTACCTAATACTAAAATATATTATTTAAAAGATACATAATTTCAATCCATTTCAAAAAGTCATGTCAATTTAAAGACTCACGTCAAACAATTTTCGAGAAAAACAAATATATAAAATACTGTTTAGTTGACTTCGCTGAAAGGAACTTGGTTAATTTAAGGTAAGCATAAAAAATAGTGGGGTGATTCTGTCGCTGTAAAAATGTAAAAATACCCTAAGCGAACAATAAAATGTGGATTGAAGAAGAATAGAT
>DWAV01000247.1:0-23093 GCA_018231305.1 Noctuana lactifera
CTTCCAATCATACATTGAGTAGGCCGTACGAATATATTAAGAGAATATACGCTGTAAGGCTTCGAGAAATAGGGTTATTAGAATACCTTACAAGGGTCGGGATATAAGTTTATCATAATGTTAATCGGATCGGATCAAATTATCAAAACATGTTTTTTTTTGTGATTTTAGTTGAAAATAAACTTTCTATACAAATTATTTTATATTATTTAATTTAACTAATTTATTTATTTACATTTTATGAAAGTCAAGTATACTCAATCAATCAATCAATCAATCAGTTAGTTCATAATAATATATCTACACTTTGCAGTTTTTTTCACTAAAAGTTGTCATGTAAATATTTTAGTAGTTACCTAGCTGTAACTTTTATGTATTGTTGTATACATTTTTGGCTACATTTACAATTTGTTTGTAACTTTCGCTTAAGCTAGGTGCATTAAAAAAACAAGAATTAAACGTGGTCCCTCAAAGTAAATGTAAGCAACTTTTAGTACGATTCCATTCCTCGCTGTTGGCTACTAACGTTACCGCTTTCAGATTATTAGTAAATGTATAGGGGCCATGCAGCTTTTCAGCTAATCTATTTCATTACAAATACAGCTGAGTTACATAAAGAAGTGAACAAAAAGCACGATAAGTCGCATTACAAAGCGCGGGATAATCTCAGGCTTACGGGATCGGCGGCTCGCTCGTTTGCCGCCGCCTTTGGAAAAATTTGGAAAATGAGCTTTTAAAGACCATTATCAGCTTATGTTAATTGATATATAATCTCAGCCGCGAGTTAATGAAAATTTTAAACCGCTGTAATATTTTAAGATTCTTTTTATCTGTCGAAAAATCATTCCCCCTATTAATCTACATTAGGGATGCTAAGATTAAAAATAAATTGTTAAAATTATAAGTATTCATTATTAATATTATTCATCATTATTACCCCGGTACTGTCCCACAGCTGGGCACGGGTCTCCTCTCAAATATGACATGCGCGGTTTAATGGAATTCACATGTGTTTCGAGAACTTTATGGAGAAATCAGGTAGTTTTTCACAATGGTGTCCTTTACCGAACAGCAATTGATAAAAATAATTTGTAATATACATATAATTTGCAAAGGTATTATAAGGAATTAGAGGTATGTGTGGGAATGGAACCCGGACCTGTATAATTATGATCATTAATGAAACTCACATCTACCTTTTTGCTATTCTACATTTCTACATATAAAATTCCAAGAGTTTCAATGGTTTGAAATAGTTATTTATTTCGCAAACCTATTCGATAGTTTCGACTATGATTACAGAGCTCCATGAACTCCCTGATATAAATGACTTAATTTTAATATGAAAAAGATACATTTTTATCTCGATCAAGTCCATTAAGTTACGAGTATACATCATTTATGTTGGGGTTCTTGTAACCGATGTTTTGTCGACGGAATTAAGTCGTAGTGTTGTTACAAAATGGGGGTTTAATATAACGTGTCCCGACGACCGCAGTATTTTCCCGCTGTGGCGGCACATATTTTGTAAGGGTTGTCGTATTGTGGTGTAACATATAGCCGTATGTTGCAAGTGCCTACCATCGTTTAGTCAAGAGACGCAGCGTTTTGCCTCGTTTTGTCTTAATATACTGCTGCAACGTTTTCGTACTCGTATCGTAGCGAGACAATACAATGTAATAATATTGGCTGGTCCGTTTGTGAAATACAGATGCAAGGTTTTGAGCAATATTTTACGCTGTTACTTATTTTACAAGCTCTTCGCGTTCTACACATTACACATATTCATATTAAATCTCTAAACTTATTTGTTAGAGTTAGTACGAGTATCATAGAAGAAAAGTATTAAAGTGTTACAGTCGAACTATTCCTCACAATTCCTCCTTTGTTCTCAGTATCGATAACGATAACGAACTCTATCCTTTGTGTCTCTATTCCTTCCACAGGATTATATTTATCCTTTATAGCCTTACGTTAGCCGCTGCGCAACGGTCGCTGCCAATTCGGTCAAAACAAGGTTTTATGTCCTTATCGTAACTGAGATAACGTTTGTAACAATATTCAAGGGACTGCCCAATACACTAACCCAATTATTTTGATTTTCGACTTCAAAGAGGAGGAGGAGTCTACGAGTATATTTGGCTGTAGGTTTTTTTTTCTTTTTTTATTTATGTGCACCGACATCTTCGCCGTTTGTAAACCGATTTTGATGATTTTTATGTAAAACTGTTTCGTTTGAAATTGGTCCCATAGAAAAATAATGACGATCATACTTTAAACTTCAGAAATACTCGTACAGTCCGGAACATCCAAACGGATGCAAATGCAACAAATCAAGCTTTATTCAAGTTTTTTTAATTATTTCATCCTTTTGAGTTCGTAGTCGGTTTTAATTTTTCTTAATTTCATTAGTATTGGTGATTTCATTAGTATTGGATCTTAGAATTGTTTTCACTTAAATGATGATTTGTTTTTACTAAAATGTCTTTACAATACATTAAATTTTCTGTATCATTACTTACGTACCTATATGTACTGTTAGTCCCACTAAATAATATACTACTTAAGCACCCCTTTTATAAATGTGGAGGTGGTGACGTAAGCCCATCGTAGGTACACATCAAGATTCAGTCTAGAACATTCTATATGGTGTATTGAGCAATTACTTTAACAAGCATGTAGTGCTCAGGTTCCAAGGTCGGCTTGCAGACTAAGGTTCGAAAATTTAGTACCAAGTTTGATTTATGTTTTGGTATCTCTACAGCAACCTACATAATATTAGTAGTTAGAAGCTTTTAGCATAATTAATAGGCCCTAAACATTTTGTCATTAGGTAATGTATATTGGTTACGCTCTTAGCTTCTGATTGAGGTTTCTTGTTAATATTAGTTAGCATAAATCGGGCCGCATACCTATAGAAACACATTCCACCTACTCGAAAATCCTCAGTAAAGCATTGGTATCTTTGCGTTCTGTTAAAGAAAATATCGCATCATTTCATAAGTACTTTTGGAATTTTAAGTAAACTCGAGGCATAATAATAGACCTCGAACAAACAGCGAACAGGTGGCTGATATTGGATAAAACTTTGGTTTCGTGAATTTATTACGACGAAAAACTGCAAAGTAAATAATTTGGTTTATATCAGAGTTTATGAACGTGACGCGAATAAATTGCGAAAAATATAATTAAAGTCTATCAACGTTTTAAAAATAATTTTTGATTGTTATTTAAGCATTTTCACTGTCTAATACGCTTTCTACTATTCTAGCCCATTTCTCTGAATCTGAAAATCGCTCACCCAAATCTCAACATTCTCGGGTCATAAGACATGTTGCAAGCTAAGCTTACTATTATTTGATTCCACAATGCTAACCACTACATCGTTGCCACCAACTTTCCATTTCGGTGCCGGGGCTAGTGCCGCCCAGAAAGATGAAAATATTAGAACCTGGCCAGCGCCAGAACTACATTATTATAACGCTATCTTTAAATTATTTTTTACAATTTTGTGCCTACGCTATTAAAGTATTAAGCTTATGAACGAACCAGTACTTGCTTATTCGTTGGTAAGGCAGCTAATATGTACTTAAAATGTAACAGCAGCAAAGGGCTATAAAACGCAACATCGCTCCTTTGGGCTGTTTTATTTAGGCGGAAAATCTTACGTCGCACGTAACCACGGTGGATGCCGACACCGGCATTGCCGGCGCTGACACGTCACATGTTCACGGACGCGATTCACTACACATACGAGTACGAGTATAAAACGCTCCACTTGGAATAAAAAATACGAGTGCCTGTTCGTCAAAAAATACAGTAAAATTGTTAACGGATTGTGTCGCACTACATAGATACTCGTATATTTAATTAAAGCTGATTGCCAACGAATATTCGTACTTTTGAACTTCTTTAAATTATAGTAACCTGAAAGTTCTCTATAGAATTTTTTTGATAATATTAGTACCTATTTTTCATAACTCCCAATAATAAAATTATATCTATAGGAATAGATTATAGTTAATAAAGCATATATACATTTTAATTAATTAGATATTTTTGTATCTAACTTTCATCGTTTAGGAAAATTGTTTTCTTCACTATGATTATGTATATTTAATCGTTTAAATATAACGCAATTAACTACGCAATAAAAGTCAGTTGAGTAAGTGTTGAACTTAATTCCACGTATAGTATATAAATAAAGCATACGAGTACATTGGCGGTGTCGGCGTCGGCTGACTGGTGTGTGTGGTCTTGACATACAGCCAAATGATCACACGTCGAATCTGCTACCTGATTTTGATATCAAAACTGTTGTAAGAGCTGTTGACACTTTTATGGTGTTGCTTGATATAAACATTTTTTTCATAAAATCATGCGTGTCGTGTTTTGTTTTTTATGCGACATTTTGTTTTGTATAACACGAAGCTCGGCGTTACACAATATATCTTTTTATTTTGATCTATGATGTTGAGCCCGACTTGGCTTTATCACTAGAATCGATTAAGCTTCAATGGACCTACGCCGTAGCTATCAATTTTCTACGGGGCTCTACGAAAGTCTACAGGGAAAGGCTTCTTGCTACGAGTACGCTCGGAGATTAGAAAAATAAGTCAGTACAGGAGCTTGACTTGAGCCCGGTTGAAATGTCTCATAGTGAAATCTGACTTTAATTTTAGTATTGAAAATTAGACTTAACCGTAAATTTATAATAAGTCTCCGCATAGATTTGTATTGCTTTTGCATTACATCGATTGAAAGACATTATCGTATTACTTACGATTTTGTGTTTTTGAAATCATTACTTAAGTAATTTTCTTTTAGCTTGCACGAAACGCTATATAAATGTGTAATAAGGTTTCTATGAACGGTTAACAGTGTTTTTCCTTACAAATGTGCGCAGTTACGATGAGATGTGTGTTGAGACCGTGGTCTTTTACTGTCCTCTCCATTCTAAAGCTCGGAATTAACGTGCTACAGAAGAAGCTTTGCTTTATGTTTGGTTACGTGACAGAATTTACAACGAGCGACGAAGGTTACTTAGGTCTTAAAATTACTCTTAGTTGGCTTACGTATAAATTGCAGACCCGAAGTATTTTAGTTTCCCAATGAGTATGGGAAATTAAAAAAAATGTGTTGGTAACATATTTTTTCTTTTCGTTTTTGCCCAAGACTTTCAGAATTCAAAATATAAATATATGATGTCCTAAGAAAGTTTTCCTTATTAAATTTTGTCGACCACTTTGTAGAGGACAAGGGGTTGGACGAAAACAATTACAAAAGAAAATAAAATTATTAAAGCAAAAAATCAATAGCATATCTCAAAACTTTCTTAGTGCGTATTTACGAGTAGTGTTGAACGTAGTATATAGTTATAATTTTCACAAGACAATCAATGGTTGGTTACCTATTCCTGTACGAGTATGCTTATGTTATTCTATTGGAGCAGCTGCGTAGATCGTCTGCTCTTCATATGTGACATAGATAAATCCGCATGTCACACAGTTACGACATCATGCGAGTAGTCGAGTAGCACCGGCGTACCCGCGGTTTAGGCTTACCAGTACATACTCGTATTCTGACGCGGTCGAGTGGGCGGATTGATACCGTGCTATCACTTCCTAGTGCGGGAGTTTGGCGCATTCCATACGTGCCAGATTACTGTGGGAACACAAATAATTGTGGCTTATCTGATACGGAACCAAAAGGAAGTAAATACCTAGACATACAATCATTATTACATGATAATTTATTTTTATTTTAGGTATTTAATGGCTTTTCCACACAGAAAATTATATTATAAAATAGATACCAAAAAGATTTACAAAGACTACTATCATGCTTATAGAGAATATGAGAGCATTTAGAGAAAAACTAAGAAATGTTATCGTTGGTAGGTACCATTCAGTTTCTTCAAAGATCTTTTACTCATTAAATACCTACCCACTAAATTAATTATTATTGAGTGCATACCACACATACGGCGGACTGCACGACTGATCGTGCTACCGATAGCTTTGTAACAAATTCTGAACCTGAAGCCATAATTGTTCCAGCCAATTTAATAAAAAACTAACGTACAATCTATCTTGTAGTTATAAAACACAGGATCACGAGCGTGGCAGCAGACCGCACAATTAATCTCTGCGTTGGAATGTAACCTAGTTCAATGAGATATTGGTAGACCTGTAATTTATTGTTTCGCTATCTTGCCTTGGTCAAATTGGTACAATACAACGGAATGTACAGTTATCAATTGAATAAAACTTTTCATTGCAAAGATAACTATTAACTATTATTATATTAACTTTTGGAAAATAACATAAGAGATTAAATTTTACTGAAACAAGAAATATACAACTGTTCACTTATTATATACAAGAAACACAATTATGACTATAGTAGGTACCTAATACAGAAGATTCTTCCGCGCAACCTGTTGCCGACATATTCATCGTTTTACTATGGAGAGTTGTGTGCATTGATGATATTTGAAAGATCAGCAACTTGTAGAAATTAATATGTAAATGCACGTCACAATGACATGCACATCAATAAAATTGCCTCAATACATAACGGTAATATTGTAACAACATCGTAAACTTCGAATAGTATGAATGATGTGACATTGAACTTGGATCCGCCAGCCCCGAGCGGCGCGTGGGCAGCGCCGCGCCGGCCTCCAGCTCACATTTATGAATATACTATCGCTACCATATATTTGTCAATTTCGGTTATTAATAGCTACAACAATGATATGGAATATCATCCTGATATTGAAGATATTATAACATAACTAATATTTATGACAGTCATGTTCAATACTGATATTCTGTAATAATTAATGACCTTTTTAGCAAACAAAAGCATTTCGACAACACAGTCATGTCAAGTGTAGTAATACTCGCAGAACGTTAATAACAAAATAATGTATTCAAACACAAAAACGAAGACAACATTATTTGTTTGCACAAATATTTTTACAAAGATGTTACAATAGCATGTAGTTCAAACCATATTTACCTTTATAGGTGTACGCGTCACAAGAAAAAGAAAAACAACCGAGAAAAGGCCTTCACTTATTTTTATAAAAGCCTTTATTTATATTTGCCAAAATACCCGCATTCGCTCCCGGCTTAGATCGTTTAATATCAGTAGGTATATCAGACATGTTACATTTATAGAGGTAGTTTACAAGCATGCATATTATGCACGTATGGAAATACTCGTACGTAGCCGCGGGCAGCTCCAACCTCCCAACACCCTCGTATCTCACAGCTTTGTTAACTGCGATAATTCATATCATAACCAAATTGTGATAGTATAATACCAAATAAATAAAAGGGTACTTATGAGTAAATGAAATCATTGTGTTAATTGCATGAAATATCAGCGTAAGTCTAAAGAAGGGAAGAAATTTTCTTTTTGTGAATTAGGTCTGTGGGAGGTCGATATTTATGGTATAATTATTAAATATTATCAACGAATCATAGAACTTACTAATGGAACGGCTTAAAATTATTAAACAGAGGTTATTGTTTTGAACGAAGTTTTCACCCTTTAATAGTTTCTGTCTAATTTAAAATTACAATGGTATTTCCAGAACAGAATAGCCACTCCTATTTAACGGCAACATAGACATATATTTCGGTAGAATAAATTTTGGTTAAAAGAGTCGGCTATTTCTTTTTTGCTTTTCAGTTCATTTTACTTTGGACAAAACCGCTGTGTTTACTATATTTTTACCGCAGTAGGAATTTATAAATTTTTGCATTACTTTTTTTGTTAAAGTGTATCGCGAAAATAGGTCACTTTAGTAAACGTTATGTTTGCTAAATGTTGTTCAATCAAAACACATATTGTAGTATAAACAGTTAATGTTCACAAGCTGTGCACACGGGATGACATCGGACAAATAATAGTAACGAAGTGTTATTTCGGTCCTCCGCCGTCAATCTCAATCAGGGAGCGGAAAGGACTCCTTGGCCGTCGCGCTGTGCTACTCGTACAAGTACATGAAAAACAAAACATTTCACTATAACATCTGAGTATGTGGATAATTTTATTGTTTATTTAACAAAAAAGTAAGAAATATATTACTCCAAACGTCATTTAGAGTGTGATGTTTTTTGCATTCATAGGTTTCACTGGATAGTGGCGCCCACCTCCCCAACACTAGAGAATTGGAATAATAGCCGCTATTACTGTTCCTGAGAGATACAAGAGATGAAAGTGACTATGTAATAAGTTTTTTAAGGTCTAATTCTTTTTTGTTATAGTATATCTGTATCTGATCTGTATACAAATAATACAAACAAGTGAAAATTGAGTTTCGAAACACAATTTCAATAACCGTTAACTTTTCAGCTTTATAAATACTCGTAGAATCAACTTAATACAAAGCTAACCGTATCTGTTCTGTTTTGTTGGCATTGTTTTGGTATTAAATGAAAGTAATAATAAAGATAAGCGTCGGCCATTGGAAAGTTTGTAACTTTTACATTGCCTTTTGTTATTTTGATGTTTGTAAATCTTCTAAAGTTAAGTCGGAGCAACATTTTTATAAACAAAGAAGAATGCTGATTATCTAATAAGTATTAAGTGATCTCTGCAGTGTGGTAACATAATAATATCACCCATAACACACATAAAATCAAAGATTTTCTTTACTTATCTTGAGGAGAAAAATGGTTAATATCAGAAGACTGCCGTAATCTGTCGCAGTCTCTTCACGAAACCATATAACTGGTTCATGGCAGAAGAGTTAGGCGGCGCGACGTGGAAGTGTCACACTCACAAATATTAGCCTTAGAATTGTATGCAACTTGTTATGGATGAAGGTACTATATAAGTTATCACAAAACTTTTGAGCATGAAAACATAAAAAACTTTCTACGAATAAAAAATATTGTACAACCTAAGCACTAAAGAGCTTAGCAACTAAGCACGACTTATATTCTCTGTATCACAAACTCATTCTATTACCATAGATCTATTAATAAATCTTCTGAAAATGACAAATTCTATTGAATTCAATAAATGTTCAATCTGAATTCTTACAGCGGCTGGGAACCAGCAGGTGGTTGGATATCGCTTTATACATTGTGTATCTTTTATCCGATGATAAACGAGCTTGGACTGAAGAGATTTGGGTTCATTTTCTGTATCTAGTGTACGCCTAAGGCTCCCAACACTCAGAACTATCCCTCTATACACACGAAGCCATAAAAGTAATTATCCTTTTTATTTTTTTCATCAAGTGACTGTCACTGTCTTATGTGCTCCTGACAAACATTACTCCAGAAAAATATGTCCCCTTAAGGACCCCATTATGAACTTAAAATAAAAATACATATAATATGTCATTGGACTCCATGGAAACTCACGTTCAACTTCAAACAGGATAGAAATCTTATCTGAGGTAGTACTTGGCTGTGTCGCTTCTCATGAGTACTAAGATTGTCGTCTCAAATTAAGTGTCTCCGGTATCCGCATCACCCCAAGTGACCCCAACCACGTATAAATCCGTACTTGAAACATATTTAACTCTATTTAATAAAACTTTATAAACTAAATATCACTTAATTCCTTCAGTTGGAGGCCGCTTTCCTGTCAGTCCTGTCGGTGTGATGGATTACCTTTCGCGTGACAATGGCCTCCTACTCCTAAATCGAAACATATTTCTATACATATCACCATTTCTCATTTCCACACACCTGCTAACATGGTAGTAAATAAAGCATCGGAGTGACAGACACACATCACAAAGGTGTTTCCCAATTGGAAATAACACAATATGATTTTATTTAATAATAGATGCAGGTAACAGAAATGACAAGTCTTGTGGCAAGTTGGGGAAGGTGGAAGTAGAATAGAAGAAGAAGTATATTTGAGGTGACCATCTCAGTCTTCATGAGTAGCAACGTCTCCTCGTATGTATGGATAGGTTTTCTCTCCTATTTGAGTTTGTCTTGGTTGCAGTGACTACTTAACATCAGGTGTCCTGCATTCTTATTTGCTAATAAACGATAAAAAAGATAACTTACGTACATAATTATAACAATAAAGAATATTAAAAATATACCTACTATAGTTAGTTAAAGTTAGCTTAGACAATGTATCGTAGATTTCATGTGTGCTCAATAACATATTCGTATATTCTAATTCAGCCGATCCTATTCATAGTGAAGTGCAGTTGAGACGTAGCGTCGCAATCTGCATTGTTTGTCTACGAATCATAATACGAGTATGACGAAGCAATACACTATGGCAATACCAAATAGTATTAGGCGGTCTGTATTCACTGTCTTGTTTACACTCCAATTTCACTGCTATGTTCTATGTCAATGCTTTGGCGTCTCCGCTGATAACGTTAAAAAAAAAATTTTGCTGAAAGAAAAAACGCCGGGCAGAAGCTTAAATGATGAAATTAGATTTCTATCTGGGTGTTTGTGTGTTTCCCACGACACAGGGAATATATAACCTAGTGTGGGGCTATGAGTGAGAGACGTAATATTTTTTAAATGTATTAGAAGGGGTCAAAACATAATAAGGTTGGCCCATAGATGTGTCTGGGAGCGCAAATTTCAAATGTAATGCAATGAAGCACTTGTTACCGCGCAGATTGTGCAAAATTAAGCAATACGCTTGAGTATTGTAAGTTGTAGTTCCGGTCGTACGTACAGTAAGTACTGTGCAGTTGAAGCATAGTTGAAGTACTGACGGAGATTACTGCGAGAGTCGCCGTGCTCGCCGCAGATCCGTCGGCGTCGCGTCGTCCCATTGTTCTATTAGATGATCGCTTCCGCTCCTCGAGTAGTTGTTTCCGCTTACAGCTGCTGTTGTGTTTGCTTCTAATCCAATTATTTACTATCGATGTCCCACGATGGATTTTAAGCACTCTGATTTACATTGTTATGTAATGTTTTATGAAACTCACTAGTAAGTAAAATTGCCTTTAAGAAGATATTGCATTGTTTTAATGGCCATGGTTTAGGGCTAATATTATGAGGTAACTTTAATTAATTAATTTTTATTAATACGTGAAGAGAACACTTTGTAGGTACTTACTTATATGTATACTGATTTAAAAATATAATTTATTATGAAATACTTTTCGTCATACAAAATGAATAAGCAGGTAGAGCGTATTTAAGTAATCTTCATCATACTATTTATTAGATTTCGGAGTACCTATGTCACTCCAAGTTTGCAACAATAGTAAAATAAAAAAAAATACCTTACCATTGTACACAAATATAAAGACAGTTTTACGTTTCTTTGTCACGTTTCGCCTCACGTGTGCCGTTACGGAGCGACGTGGCTTCCATAATGACCGTAGATATTTTCATCTGGTTGATCCGCGCTACAGATAGTCATTAGTTATGGTCAGTATGTCGGGATGGTCGCTACTTAAGATCACTGTTTCTCTAGATATCTTTATTTATTATCCTTCATTTATTAGGGAAAATACCCACACTACGGGGGAGGGCTTAGGTAATCGACACGAATTCAATATACTATAAGAAAACCCAAGCTTTTGCGATCGACATGCCGGTAGAGTGAACGAGGTCTGTTGCGTACGGATTCTCTTCAGGAGACCATAAGAATTTTCGTGTATCATGGAGGAAAGCGTTGAGTGGAATAATATCACTTGTTATAATAGGTATACACTTAAAAAACCTCGAATCTCTTTTACCGAATGAAACGAGGACAAAATAAATAATCCGATTGTCTTAATAAGGCGGAATGAGTGCCCTGTTATTCCCATACACTTTGAAAACAAGTTGGTGTTCACAAATTGGGCCACGGTATTATTCAGCCGGCGCCGGGTCTCAAGTAACGAGCACCGGCAAGTCCAGTAACGAGCGGACTTGCCGCAATCAAAATGAATAACTTATCTTGGTCTGGCCACAGATTTTCATAAATTGGTCTTATTAATTAAGGCGGACGGGTATGATCCACTGCTTGAATACGTAACATATGATATCTCAATGTTAGTTTCTTTATATTCTTCCAGCAATAATAGATTATTTATTTATTTAATCTTTATTATTTATATATTATGTTAAGAATAAAGTTAACCTGTTTATTGAGGGTGCGACTCTGTCTTAACGATATCAATCTTAAGCGTCATACCAGGAAAATCGTGTAAAGTGGAATATCGATGATATAAATATCTCCACAGATTCTACATCTAGACACGTAACTATTCTTACGTAGTTAAGTACTAAAACTAAAACTATAATACAAATAATTTTATTTCAGTTACAAATGTTTAAATATTTCTCTCTGAATCCGGATTATCACATTTATCTCGGAAAATAAATGCCTCTACATTGGAATTGTTTATTTTATGGCCGCAGCCTTTCACATAAGGCAAAACGAAAACGGTAAGAACAGATCTCCCCTCGAACGGTTCACGAGTTTCCCTAAGGCGACGTAATTGAGCGGAGCAAACGTGGCGCTTGACCTCTCGCCCACTGTCGTGTAGTCAACGCAGTAAACATCGTGATCGGTGGCCGCCGTGGGAATCTTGTAACAGTAATAAACGTGCGCAAGCTAAACCGAATATATCGCTCCCTGAACTATATACGAGTAAATCCGTCGAAGGGTCGAAGGAGGGCCGCGCGATCACCGCGAACCCGCCCGCCCTACGCGTCTCTTATTAAATTTCTTGCCACAAACTTCATTCAATAAATTGCCATCAAATTTTACCGTCGCCAAATAACCTTTTCGTTTATCTGTGAAGCGCAGACAGCGCTCTCCGTTATTGTGTCGCTGTAACCGAGATTCCGCGGCCAAATGAGCTTTGTTTACTGTTCAGTTGGCTATTGTTTAAAATACTTTGATTCGAGGATTCAAAGGCTAAAATGTTCGCAATTTGGCCACTTTATTTGGTTTTTCTTTTCAAATGTTTATAAAATGAAATATTTTCTTATTGACGTGCTTATAGTAAACCTCTTTTAAATAAGTGAAATAATACTCGGAATATTTAAGTTGGCTTATTTTATAACTATAAATAATACGAGTATAACCAGATTTTTCTCGTAGCTTCGTTCGCGGTCAATACTATTTTAATAGCTCTTTGCTGAGAACCCGATAGGGTTTTCTATCGGCAGTGTTTTAGAAACCAAAATTGACAAACACACTGGCATAATATAATATTAGAATGAATATGGAAGCAAGGAGGCGGATGTGTTGTCTAGTAATAATGAAGCAAATTGTATAATAGCCTCTATTTCGCGTCGAACCCAATAACATTACAATTAAGCATAATTACCTATGTCATTTGAATAGTTACATTCAGCAGAATCCTATACAACCTTTCACAGTGGTTAAGAGGCTTTACCAAACGACATTCAAACAACTACTAGGCTACTATCACATCGAAATTACATATTAAGGGGAGTAGTTTATTCAGTTCCAATATTCGTTTTAAGAAATTTGTATACTTCAGTAATTTTGTTAAACTCCATCATAAGTATATTATTAGTATTTAAAGGGGCTAATGTGTCATACGCGGTGCTTGGGGATAGGTATATTAAGAGCGCCTAGCGCGGTCAGAGATGTCTCCTACGAGAACGATATTCTTTATTGTTCGCCATTACACTTTATTATGTTAGGGCACAATTTCAGTCGTAACAATATTTCAGAAACGCTTTAAAAAAAAAATGAAAATATTAAAGCTTTATGGCTTATTATAATGATTCTATTCTTTTTAAAGCCGCATAATATGATTGAATTTCTTTATTTGAGAGCGAATATGACATACTTTTAAGATAAAACATGGTAGATACTTTAACAACACGAGTTCCAATACATTAATCATGTCAAGTTAACAATGTACGAGTATGTGCATAAAGCATGCCGACTGCGTGTTGTATCTCTCGCCAATGCCTGATTGCATACGTGTTGCCTCAAATTGTAGGGCAATATTTCACGCGAATGGTTGCTATCAGGAATTTTCATGAAACGATTACATTCTGATTGTGATTCTTTAGTCACGCAATTACACTTTTTACTAATAAAAGTAGTTTTTTAAGTACTGATAAAAATTCTCTTCTTTCAAAAGATACGAGTTCGGTTTACGGTTTTTAACGCTATAAATAAAGTAAAGTAAGTGAATTGTTTAAAAAGAAGTAAATTGTTTCGTAATAAATTACTTACCAATGTACTTTTTCTTAAAGTGTCTGGTAAAAAGGAAAATGTATATAAGTTATACATTGATAATAGTACAGCTATAGTGCGCACAAACCACATTTGCCACGTGTGTCTCGCCACATAACAGGTTATTTTTATTATGAAATAAAAAATGTTTGCTTTTAAACACGAAGACGGGAGTAAGACGGTTTCTGAAAAACCTTAATTGAGAACCGTTCAACTAACTACGTGGTGTGAGGCGAGGGGGACTAAATTGTATTGAGATATTTACGAGCATTTATCTCGGAGATTCGAAGGTTTGAGGCGGGACACAAGCTGATGGCGGCCGATGCTCGATGTAATCGGATATCGGGGCACATCAATAGAAATGCTACGATTTATTACAAAAAATAAGTTCCTTTTGCGTTGCCCGTTGCGTCGATATTAAGGTTCGCGTATTGTTGACATCGGTGACTCTCACGGCGACGTTTTTCTATTCGTAATTCCATATTTTCTCGCCTCGTTTCTCAAACTAATAAATATCACTTTCACTCTGATTTATAGATTTTTGCGCAAAAGGTCATTGAACAGATTTAAAAGCTTAACTGTCATATCTATTAGATTATTATATGAAAACATAAATGAAATCGTTTTACACAAATGTGCGTGTATATAATAATATAAAAATGTTACAGAGACATTTAAAACTGTTACCGATTTTATGGAAAATTTTCTGATGCCTTCAGTGATGTAGTTAGTATACGAGTATGTATATCATATATTTTTATTGAAAATATTGGAAATATTATATTTAGATTTGATATTTCATTCAAAGCCCTCGCAGCAACTCGGAGTCGACGCGACAGCTGCCATATCTCGAGACTCGCCGGATATTGAGCTTCCTACACGTATAGTTCCTGCACTTAATACTAGATTCAAACTATCACAGAGAACTAAAATTTTAAGATTTTATTATGACAAAATGTGTTTGCTTCTTACTGCAGTATTTAAGGATCTAATGAAGTTACAGACTAGTGGTCATCTTTTCGTAAATAAATTTCATTTAAATTATAATTCAATATTAGCATTGCTTCCTCCTGTTTTCTAAAAGCTCGCACGTACAAAAGAATCATGGAATATACCGGATAGGTATGCTTGTACTCGTATAAGTAATTACGTTTGATAAAAACATTAAAATCATAACGGACAATTATTTTAAAGTCGATGTACAATTATTAATTATTTAATAGTTCATGAAGAATAATTAGATAAACATTTTAAAACACAGTACGGCTGAGCTCGCTAATTTAAAGAGGATTAGTGAAATACTGCAGCCTGCTACCCAGCTTACCGGAAGCTCCTGTCGTCTGAAACTGCCCAACAATGTACAACTGTATTACCTACTTAGCGAAGGTTTATCAATACACCAACCACAGTGTATTTTGTTTAAAATTGTCTTCTTTTAATGTTACTAAAATGATTGCCTTTCCAGACACACGGTTTGATTAGTACCAAGTAATAGTTAGTCAATAGACTTCTATATCCAATTGTATTGAAGAACTACCTGAAATCGTACATAATACTGTGCCCTATTATATACATTTACAGAAAAAACAATGTCACGGACTCCAAAAAATATCTACCTCTATTTCAATATCAATTATTTCATTTTATTTATTTTGAAGAAGCTGTGAAGTCGTTGCACATTTATCTGCTTACTCGCATCGCCTTCAGCTCGATCACAAATCGTCAGTGTGATAATCCGATAAGGTTTCAAGAAAACCACAAGCACAACTGCAATAACTTGGTTGCCGGCTGCCCGACGCCACATGACAAGTTTAGTGACACGTCAACCATCACCGTCCGCGTCCAGCTGCCGCAAATAAACACGCTCCAACAAACTTGCACGTAACAGTTCTGCGAAAAAATAGCTCTAATTGAGCGGAGGCTGCCAACTTTCAGTTACATTAAGAAAATAATGACGAAAATAAAATAATGTACACTTTCCTACTACTGTTACTACTCTTAGTTGTTAACTCAGGAAATAATAAACAGAATTTTCCTATGATGATTCCTAATATGAACTTCAACTGTGCTAAATCCCAGAATTATCCGTGCGCCGAAACATGCTTAAAAAGGGTTCCAAAATTTTCTCTTCACGTTTTAATATATTATTATGTATAATGATAGTGATAGTGGACAGGTGCGAGCCCGCTGCACTCTGCCCGCTCCACTCTGCCCGCTCACTCTGCCGGCTGCACTCTGCCGGCTGCGACGACACTAACGTTTTACGATACCATAATAATAACAGATAAAATAGGATGTCCTCTCAATGAGTCGCGACACATGGCTCCATAAAGAATGTGCTCGTAATATTAACTGCAGGAACTGCTACTTCAGGATGCCATTAATAGTTTTAATATATAAAAGTACAGCAAACCTGTTTAATGCCAGTATCGGTTCCTATCTGTTGTAATTTTCTGCATATCCCTTACTTAATGTCCACCTAGCAGTACGAGTAGGTATTTTGGTACGATGAAAACCCTAGAATGTTTACTATCCAACTTGGATAAATATTAATAACAGTGTTTGAGTTTAAAATTCGTCGACTGTATAAAGTTTTACATTAGATTATGCGTCTACTAAATCTTATAAGAATTAAATTGTTTTTATTTCAATTTACGACAACTACGACGCGCACTTGAAATCCGATTCTAGAGTTGTTTAGTATGAAATACTCATAAAATACAAAAGTGTCACCAACAGTCGTAATGTTTTCTCTGAAAGCCAACGAGTTAAATAGTTTCAGGCACAGTTCATGGAATTAACAGTCAGCTGCCGTTATTCTGCATGTGTTTCCAAGAAGCTGGAATTATTTGCCATCAGAACTAAGCGTTTTTAAATTTAAATCCTGAAAGCAACTTTACATATTTACATTACATATTTTTTGTTCCCAGGCGCCGTCGTTGAAGCAACTGCTGCGCCTGCTCTTTTGATCTCTATGACTCCGACACAACCTCAAAGTCTGATAAGAAGATTGGGTTAAAAGGTATATCAAAATACTACATACTTCTTGACCATTACTAGTCCGCAGAAAAATGCAAAAAAATGTAATTATACCTACTACATTTATCTCATAAAACAGAACACATTTAATTAGCTATAAAATATCTGAGTTGGTTCAATAGTTTTGTATCTGTCACGGTGAATAAAACAGACGACACAATAAAGCTTAAAACCTTCTATCTAAAAATATCTATGATTGCGCAACACATTGTAAATACTGGCTACGCAAACTCGCTAACGGTTGGAACAAGTGCCGAAAATGCTTTCAATTCAATATGTTTTGGCCCAACAAAAGTTGGGGAGGGCCTAAAACATTTCTCGTCTAAAATGCAAAGTATTTTTACACTACAATGACTGCTGACCAAATCAAAATACACAACTGTAAGTATATGCGCACAACTCACGCGCTTTATAAACAATCTCTGTATAAATAAACCTCTTACACTATGAATGTAATCATTTTGATAGCATTCTTCGCGATTACCTTTTAATCTCAAAGCAATAACTAAAATAAATAGCCGTCGTAATATTTGCACGAGGCACCTGCAGCCTCTTTAATGTGATCTCCTTACCTCGAATTATCTCGATTGAAATGTTCCAGGGCCCGAATTTAAATTCTTATCATCTTGAAGTATTTTGTTCTTATCCGCACTTAGTAGGTACAGTTAATTACATTACAATTTCAGCCATTTGATTTTATTTTGTGTGATTGCTGTGTGACATTTTATTTTTTGCTAGCTTTATATCCTCTCTTAATACGAATTTATTATGACAAGGTTTAGGTTTTTTACGCTCTACGATAACAAATATCAAGGACGTGATTATGTAGGACTTGAGTGACAATTTGGAAAAACTACTTCGAAGAAAAAATGTATTAATTGTGGTATTGTATGGGTATCTAGTTATCGACATAATCGAAGCAAAGAGTGCTTTGATAATACTCACTAAAGTACATTGCAATATAAAAGTGAAGGCCGTATCCGTATGTAGGTACCTATAAGATAAAGCATTAATCTCACACCAGTAGGCTGTAGCCTTGATCCGTTATTCAGGTTTACTAATACGTTGTAGGTGCAAATTTGATCTAGCAGAGCTTTGTGCATACTAAACATCCCTTTACTGACAAAATTATTGCGTACTAGTCATTATAAAATTAGTTATCCTCCACTAAATCAAAGCGTTTTCCATGACATTAATAATAACGCCTAAGTCCAAATTTAAGTTTTTGGGTATCCGCAATTACATAATGCTGCTTAACTAAAATTTAATTTCCGTTAAAAATAACGAAGCAAGTAGAACGAATATATGATGTTGAATGTTATTTTCGCAATAAAATACAACTATTTTCACAAAGTAGGCACAGTTTGAAGCGCATTGTTAACTCCGGCCCGCTGGTACAGCTGTTTCGCGAAACTTGTTTCTATTTCCCGTTTCAAACAATCTCTGAACCCACATTCATCGATCCTATCACTCTACTTATTCTGTAAGCTGAAACAATATACAAACCTAATATTATCTATATCTCTCTTACAATATACGAATTTAAAAGCATTAATATTCAAAGTAATTTATTACGTGTACCAATACGTTGCCAACTAATCTATTCCTTGTAAATATTTAATGTTCTCTAACATGAATTTCATACATTTTGTAAGTTAATCATTTATATTTAGTTATCACAAATCAATACTCGCCCACTTCAATACGTTCATATTCGTATTTGTTTAGGGCTTAACAATCTTAAAGTGTGATTTTAGAACTTGACCGATTAAGATTTCAGACTTTTCCGAATCAAAAGCATGTAGGTATATTGTGTAATTAAATAAAACCTTATCATGAGAAATACATTTCAGACGATTTTCTTATTTGCATAAAAACCGTTTCCGAAATCTAAGTATATAAATAACTAATTCCCTAAGATTTTTTTTTATTTCAAAATAACACATGTATCAATCTCATAATTTATAAGTGATGCTTGAAATTATGAGTTTCTGTTGAAGGCCTTATTGAACAGTCGTTTTATTGCAAATGTAGTTTAACTTAAAAAATGAATAAATGATGTCACATCTTCGTCCCCATATGAGTTGAATATAATTTTGAACGGAACGAAAGGCGTAGATTGATCGTTCAGCATTCGTTTCATGATCGATCGCAAATCAGCCCTTTATTAAATTACGAGTGATGAATTATTCCCGTAGACTCAGTTGTCAATAAAGAAAGGTCCCTCGGATTTTGTCATCAATTTGGTTTCGCTACCAATCAACCTTCATATTTGACACGTCTCATAAAAGGAGTTGTAGTTTTATTATATCTTTGTCAATAATCACACATTTAGGCCATACTTTTGGTGTCTCAGTCCCTAAATACGAGGTTCTCGAAGTCTGTAATAAATAATTTCTTACTTTCGGTTTAAAGTGAGTTCTAATTTTTTGTTATAATAAATTTTGAATCTCAGATCTTAGATGTAGAAGTAAAAATTGAAAATACGATGATTAAAAACTGACTTTCACAGTTTTAAATTGTTCATTTAAATTTGTCCGAATATGACACACATAATGTAGATAGAAGCATCCAAAAGTTCCGTTAGCCACCCACATATGAGTAATTTTGGCGATACACATCTACTCAAATTAGCTTTTGGAATGTCCATAAACGGTTATGGCGACAAACTAGGATGGTTATCGTGTCATTTTAATGGACACATTAAGCGAACACGTCATAAGAATGGCGAGTCATTGGAGTTTAATGTCGTATGAACTTAGTAGAGAAATTGAGGAAATTTACAGTGAAACTGAATACAAACTATTATTCTGAGAGCAACATTTTTTGGGTTAAATACGCCGTTGGGTATACTCGTAAAATTACCAAGAATCCCGGCTTGTAATGAAAATAAAAAGCAGGTACGAGTACTAATGGACTTTTCAATAGCTCTTAGAGTGTCGTACAGTGAGCCAGAGTGGCAGACAAATTCCTCAAAGTAAACTGTGGTTAAAGTTTTCATAAACATTCTTATAAATTATATTATATATTCGTAAAGTCCCGACAGGGATTCAACGTGACGATTACATTCTCGTACTGATTTGTGCTAGGGCGCTACTTATTTCAGCAAAATAAAATATAACCAAAACAAGCCGAACGCAGAACGATCTGACAATAAAGCTCTGACTAAATCCTAAAGCGATTAATACATTTTTTCTCATTCATTACACATTTTTACTGTAACCATCAATACAGATTAATCGGTGAATGGTATCCCTCGGATCCACAGCGGCAGTAAAACAGCCGCAATGGCGCCTGCCTACCTCCTCGTGCCTCGTACACAGTATTTTTTTCGCTATTACAATCCTTAAAGGCGGTTTAATACAACCATAGCTAACATTTTATCGTCAGTTAAAATTTATGTGAGAAAACGAAACTTATTTATGTTATGAGTTACGACTCGACGTATTAATTTTACGGGTTCGATTGTTACGTAACAAGATATAACTGCTTTTACGATGTTGCCGACGAAAATATGGACGGTAAAGTCGTCGGATGTCACCGCCGCGGTGTTTTATAACAGCTGTTCGCTGTTTACAGCTGCTCCGTACATACGAGTACATAGGCCTGTTCAAATAAGTTTGTAAGTGAGATTTGTTGAATCTTGAGTCGATTATTGTTAACCTCAACTGTACTCGTAATAACACCTCGGCTGTAACACTATACCTAAGATATTCTGACGTGCCACCCATGTCTGATCCCTTATTATTATTTCGTTATTTAAAATTCATGATTTTTACTTAGGAAATTAGGCTTATTGTGTCATAAATAATAGTGTAACTGTATTATTTAATTGAAACATACTAGCTTATTCTTTTTTAACTAAAGTACAGGTTAAATGTTATTTTCTTCATTAATTTTCCAACCGGCGACAACTACGGCTTGAGATAGTTGCCGTTTCGTACATGAAAAGTCGAGCGCACACTTCACGTCCGCTACTTCCACTTCCGGAGATTTTCTCATACGTGTCCGACACTCTCTCAAATGTATGCTAGCATGTCAGCCTGCCATGTGTGAAGATGGCTAGCGTCCTGGAAGAGCTGTCATTTGTTCCACTCGGTTTCAACCGCTTTCTACGTCATACATATACACAACATAAAATGATGTCTATATTCATAACAAAAGCTTATCCATTCATTGTTTGACCTGCAGCAGTTCCGAAAATTTATCTAATATTTATATATATATTATATAGATGCGTTGTTACTCCAGTGGACTCCTCATCCTCAGTGACATACATTTTGATCAATGAGGTAGACACGTGACACAAACGATGCTACTCATGAGGGCTGAGACATTTGTCTGTTCTGTACTCGCGACCGTCCCTTCCAACGTCGTGCGATTTTTGCCCACGCGTTAAAACTTTCGATTTCAAAAAATTTATTACACCTATAGAATATAAAAAAGGGAAAAAGTTCTTAATCTTTTGTCTTAAAACTCATTTCTTAAAGCAATACCAACTGGAACTAGACGTTGAAAGAACAGCAGTAAAATAAAGAGCAGATAGGGACATCGTTAATCGTCATCACCGAGTAATGAGGAGAAACGAACGCCTGGCCGGAACACTGTTCGGCTGCCTGCGTCTGAAAAGAATTTCAGCCATTACAGAATTAATTTTGAACATACTTTCAGTTTTGGAGAGGTGGCAGGTTCTACTGAGGGACATTTTAAATACAATACACTCGTAGGTACGTACTCCTACGTATGTTGGTTCCTAGCACGAGGAAAAAGTCGCACTCGCGGTGCGTTACGTAGATGTAAATAAAATTTTACAGTATTTACGTGTAGGTTCTTAATACACACACAAATATTTCAGCATTTTCCTATTTCTTTTTCATTCCACTACAGTACATTGACGATTAAGGGAAGTGAAGAATGCAATTAAGCAGGACTGCTCAAGACCACTCGTAATTTAGGCCGTCCACATCTAAGCGCCCGCCAAACTAATGGAACTTCAGGGAAAACAGAGACAAATATTGGGGTAAATTTTCTGGTCGAATAACCTTTTCACCCTGTAGGTCTGAAGGTGTTATGGAGCCGAATTATTTTAAATATCGTATATAATTAAATTGATTGCCCTATTGTCAATAGTTTAATTTTATTTAAAGTAAAGTGAATTGGAGTGACAAAAATGTATGTATAATAAATAATATTATATTATGATAATATGCTAATAGGCTGAATAGCAATATAAAGCATATAAAATTGAAGGCCAAGTTTCTGATGAGATTACATACATACTACCTACTTCTAATTATAGAAACTTTTAATTAAACTCCGTCACGTAGGTACGAGTAGGTATATATGAATTTTAAGCTTTTAAAGTTCGCCACTAAAAGTCGGCAAATCGATGTACTTTTATGTGGGTACGGAGTATGGGACAGGTTTAAGTGCGATTGCGGTTATCAAAGCGCTCTCGTGCTTTTATCAGTGAATTAAAATGTGAGTTTCAGTTTCTATAGTACGAGTAACGTCGAAAAATAAAAGTAACTGCGTAATAATATACACTAGAAAAAGATAAATATGGTTTATATGCTTCATAAGTACCTATCTATAATAATATACTTATATCAAATAAACGACTTAACTTACGTGTGTTCTAAAAAATGCAAGGATTTCAAGATCAATAAACTAATTAATGTGATAGACATAAATAAACTATTCAACATCAGCCATCACTTCATCTATTATCACAACATAAAATAAAACATCGTTTGCAAATTATCTATGTACGAGTCTAGTATGTACCGTTTTATGAACGAAAAAAAGGTTTTAACAAACATTTGAAATTGTTCCAGGAGAATTCGAGACTGGGATCAAAAATAAAGAAGATAAGGCGATAT
>DWAV01000248.1:0-23086 GCA_018231305.1 Noctuana lactifera
TGTACCGAGTTATTTGACGTTCATCCAGTGTATACGTGTACCTTATGATGAATAAAAATTTTGAATTTGAATTTGAAAAATATCATTGTATAGTACCTTAATAATATTTTCTGTACTCCTTAAAGGAGTGGGAACTGATGGTGGTGCTGAGGTGGGTACAGGCGGGGCGGGCATTTGTGGCGGCGCTGTCGGTTTCCCGACGTCGACGGACACGCTGTTGCTCAGCTTGTTGGCGCCGCCATTCGCTTCGTAGTGGTTATTCTCAAGGGGGTCCGGGAGAGTAGCGGACCGCTTAGCCAGGGCGTCTTTCAGCGCGGACGGCGCGATCGGCGGCGCGGGTGGCGCTGCGTTCGGCAGCCCTGTTGCGCTCACCCCGCCCCCACTTACTGTGTCCGACTTGAAGAACAGCTCGCGTTTACTTTGTAACTGTAAAAGATAAGATAACCAGTTTATTTATATTACTGTGCTCGATCGACTGTGGAACTTACGACCCGTGTTAGCAACCAGCGCAATGTTTACTAACAACGCGTCGTCGACCGATCGTAACCCCGCTGCGCGCTGGCATGAGTATTTTAAATTATTTTATGCGCAGTGGATTGCTATAAGGGCTGCGTAAATTGGCATCGATTCACAACTCTAAGCAATATGTAGCAGAAGAATATCGTCGCCGAGAACAAATAATGAGACTCCCGCTGAGAAGTCATAAATTTGCTCTACAATTACGAAGGAGAGAGGTAATATTATTAAAGCGGCGAGGTGCTTGTTCGCTATACCGTTTATACGTGCGTGCTCGCGAAGTCGGCACAGCCGGCTCCGGCTCCAAGCTCTGCGCCGGATGAGTCATCTTTAGCGATCCCCCAAGGCAAATATGGAATGATTAGGTATCTAATGTGATTCGGCATATAAATATTATCGATTTCTTACGCACCTGTGACAATAAGAGTCTGTTATAGTTATAGTTTAAGCTATATAGGTACAATACAGTACATAAGGAAAGTCTAAGACAAAAAGTACCTAAATCAAGATCAGCAAATGGCGCCATGCTGGTTAGCGACTTGATCTTTTTTCTTTGCAAACAAATAGCTTACAATAGTACGGGTATATTTACAAGTATATTGGCTCCACATGTAAAAGCGAAACCAGCTGTTGAACGCGTCGCGTCGTATAGTGGCATATTATTGTAGTTGGGAGTATTGAGAAAGCGGTGAGTCACGCGTAACTTATAACCATAACTAAGCACGTGATTCATATTCGAAGAACATTTTAACTAATGAGCCTTAGGCATACCATTAAATCACACTTTTAGATAAGAAGATTAACACGAAGCACATAAATATTGTCAACTAAAGATTACAAAGGTTTGGTTCTGTATTAAAAAAGGAAATCAGTTTAGTTAAAATATGTACATATTTTAAAATATAGCTAATGAGACAATTATTATAATATTTTTTTATTAAAACTCATCTCCATAAGTAGGTATGTATGATTTTAAATATCCCTACTTTGTTATAAGATTTCAATTTACATCGAATGAGGACATTCGGTTTTTTAAATTTCTATTCACATCACGAGAACGTTGAGAGCCTCATAAAAACTTGAATGACTGTATTGAAATTAGAGCAATCGACGTGCTAAAGAATGTGTAGGTATCTTAGCAGTTAACATCAGTGCTCCCATTATATTGGCGCAACAATGCGCTTCAATATTGTACTTATCAACAAGACAAATGTTTGTTTATAAAAATTATCGACATGCTTTAGTGATTAGGCCTTTATATTAATATCGATTTAATGAATATTTAAATAATGCCCCTAAACGCAATCAAAGTAATTAATAAATTACCGTCTTTGTATACGAGTTACACTGACGACGTAAAAACCGCCGCACCGCTATACGTGTCGATTTAAAATAAAACTAATTACATGATACAGCCACAAACGATAAACATTTCGCTGCAAGTATGTATATATTTTTCAGAATCTATTGTTTTAGGATTAACAATCCCCTGCTTGTTCGTATTTCTAATACAACAAAATATTGCAATCGTAATCGATCACCTTTTACTGTAGACGACTAACGTTGACTACTATACTTGACGTACATACTACATGCCTTAGAGCATTCATAATATATCCATACTCTAAGAAACATACTATTCTAATAATATCTACGAGTGAACAACTAACACAATGACGCAGACCGATGCTACGCTTGTGTGAATACTGTTTAATATACGAGTATGTATGATTTACTTAGTGACCACAATAGGCTTTTTAAATAAATAATTGTACGTAAATAATTATTTTATTAGACGGACGATACTATTGTGCTATAAGACCATAGCCTCCCAATTAATAAGCTAAACCTATGGACGTATTCTTTTCTAACATTGTCAGTCTCGAAAATTATTCGGTACCGTTTCCTAGCACAACAGATAGCAGTTTAATTAATCACTTTCTTCCTTACACTTAAGTGAAATTGTTTTACTTTAGTAGAATCTGTAGAAAGTACACATACACATATATATATCGAAGCCTTAAGTCCTACTTAAGTCTTGAGTTCCTTAAGCTCTCAGTAAGCCCTAACCCGGTTAATCATTAGCTTACACAGCGGTTAAATGTGACGACGTCAAGAGGTTAATCGCTTTAAATTTAATTACACTATCGACCACCCGTTGCCAACTTTTAAAACATAGTATTATTATATTATAAGGCTTGGACTAAATAGTATCGAAATATCAATACGTCATATCGGGTTCGAGCGCCTCTTAGCGATAGTTGTTCAAAAAAAACCCGACGTAAAAAACTCTAGACGACCGCTAGAACGACTAACAAATTTACAATGAAGTATTTTACGTTTAAAGTATTCCGCATGACGAGTCCCAATTGTTCACTGATCGTACCTATTTACCTATTGTTAGAGCCACTGATCTTCGTCCGGTGTTTATTAGAGAACAGACAATGTTCTGTAACGTAAATAACATCAATGGTATCAAACATCAAAAAAGAATTCGTTTGTTTTCAGAGGTAGCGAGTGTAAACAACCTACTTTCATATCTTACTCACTTGTCGGTAATGTGACTCAATATTGTACCTAATGAGCAACGTCTCGTGTAACTTGTTACTTTAACTTGGTACAAAAATCTTATCGCTACGTGGCTTTAGTTTATCCGTTCGTGTTTTTTTTTTCTCTCCGAGGTATTTTAACGCCTATACTATACCCATAACCAATTGAATTCAGGACATAAGAATAAAAGATAACTCGCATAGGTTTACATAGGGAAACATACGTACACATAATTACATGGGATGAATTGTACAATTTTAAAGTTTCTCTTCTTATAGAAAAATTGGATTAAGAACTTCAAATACAAGAAGTATATACATATTATACATATTTGGCACACTGACTTACTAGGACACTGTCCATTTTATTATTTTTTGAGCGCGCACAAAGTAAATTTTTCATACTTTTAAACATAACAATCACATTAGTCACTTAACTCACTTTAAATTTCACCCCATTCACGCGCTTTGAACGTAAAATAAATTTATAATATATAAATATCTTTTAAACAGTAATAATAATCCGCAATTACAAACAGGCAAATGAATTACTACATAACCGAGGAGGAAGAACAACTATAACAGCGAATAATATAGGAATGGATGGATGGGATCATGGGATATATTCAATAACACCGATTGAGTTTCCTTAATGAAATCATACGTATTTGTATCATAAGGTCAACTTACATAAAGCTAATATAAACATTTACTGAATTTCTGGTTTGTTTATAATACTAAACGACATTATTATTAATGTGCGTGACATGTATCGTATTGCTTTATATTTTTTTTTATAAAAGTTGAATGAATTTAAGTAAGAAAGGCTTTTATTATTAGTTTTATGTTATTGTTACTGATTTGAAATTTTACTTTTTAATAAACTGACAAGAACAATGAAACAGTTTTTGTAAAACGGCCCAAGACCCAATCAACACAAAATATTTATAACATAATAATATTTAACAAATTAATTAACTTTTAGTTTTAAATGCTATGTGGTACTCGTAAATAAAAATGATTAAAACAGTTGAACTCATTTTAGTAGCTCTGCTTTCATCATAAAAGAAATCAGTTGTTTCAATGGAATTGCTTAAGTGCAATTGATTTCTTTCAGTTAATTACGCTTTAGCGGTTCATAGTAGTTAGCAAGATGTTATTTTATTTTGTACAGACTACAAAACTATTATTGTTTAACAATAATATTTAACTACATGCACAGCATGTACTCGTATCTTTATTTTTCACAGGAATGAAAGGGGTTGCATTAGGATTGGTACCAGTTTTATTTAGTTACCTTCCGAACACGAACTTCTTACTTAGATATACCTAAATATTGTGTAAATTTATTACTTATGATGATATTATACAACTGTACATAGACTATATAGGTATTTCTTAGTGTTGGTTCTAAGTAAAATTCAATACATGAGCAATTGTCGAGTTTCCGGCTGACGGGGGCCCCTCCTTGGATTATATTGTTAGATGCACGACGTGAATAACTAAGTAACGACAAGAGATAGTGGCGATAATTTCATGAATGGTTGACCGATTGCATCGTTCTTTACCAGTTCTCTTTATTGAAATCCCTAGCTATGAAAACATGAGAACCAAGAACTAAGTTACTCTCTCAAGTTAACCTTGTTACAAAAAAAAAACAATTGAATTAAGCAATCTTAGGTGAGTAGTAAATACTTAAAAAAGCACAGACATAAGAAATGACAAGTAAAAAATATCCAGGTACCATTGCGAAAACTGACCATTGATTACAAAGTATGTTTTTGCAGTCAAGTCAATATTATATAAACTTTAGGTACATCAGCTTGTGATTAACATCAATAAATTGAAAAGGCGCTACAGTTACTTCATTAATTTGTTTTAACATTATCTGGGCCTGTCTCTCTTTACTTAGTTTCTGCCAGTAGCACGACTGCGAAACCGTCCCAATATGAGGAAATATGAAATACGAAAGCACAATTCACAATGGAAACGAATATACATGTTAATTAGGTATGTATGTTGAGATAGTTGCAATAATTACACGCATGATCGACTCCGATTGCATTGATGCGATTCTACGCCTCACATCGATCGAATGTGAAAAGCAAATGTCACGGTTTGAATCTGTAAAATGTTTTAAAATTAAAATGTTTTATTATTATGATATTTAATGTTATTAGGAGCAAAACTTATTCAGTGCATCTTTGCACTGTGCTTACTAAGTTGTAGAACGAGAGAAACGATAAAATACAACGAAAACAAACAAAAAATCTTTCACTATTACACTATTATCACTATTCAAAAAGGAGTAGGTACCTATTCGTAAGTAGGTCAATTTACGAGTAGTAAAGCATAAATTTTGCAAGTCTCTATCATTGGCACTCAACATAAAACGAGCAAAGCAAAAACAATATTGACCAGAAGGTACGCGGAAACACGATTTACCGTGTAACTCCGGTCCGAATACCACAGGCCCGGGGTTGACTCACAGCCAGCAAATTTTCGATACCTAGGATATAACTGAGTTTTGTAAAGTATTTAAACCCGTTCGTGGTTTTTTTTTAGCTATTAGTCTATTGAGCGCTCTGCTATCAACAAAACTCTTTTTATTTAATAAGAAACAAAATAATTATAATTTATTTAAAATGATAGATATTTTGGAGTCTGTACCATTTTCCGTCTACATAACGTATGCGTAGAGCACAGACTCAAAAATAAATGATTGAAATCTGTAACCTTTTAAAGTTATTTCTTTTTTATTAACTTGAAGTCGATTTTCAGTCAGCTGGTTGACTGGAAGAAATTTAGCGATAAGACAGCCGATTGATTGTATTATATTTTCTTATGTTTTGTTTTTATTTTATGGTATTTTTGGTGTACAATAAAGTTTATATATTTAAAGTGTATGGTTATTAATATTATGCAATTGCAATACACATTGATCATTGTCGTTTATAATCTGCTATAGACAATATGACTACAGTAGCATAATTATTTCTGGTATTACTTTATCTAAATTTGTTTTTAATCGTCCTTGTATTAAGATATCCGTTATATATCTACATACAACATTGTATGGCTGATGGCTGCATCCGTTTCCAAAACAACGTCACCGTTCTACGGGAAGTAAACATTAATGGGCAAGTGCACGTGAGGTAACTAATAGGTAGGCGAGCTAGCGAACATTATTTGAGCAACAGTAGACACTGGCAACACAGGTGTTCTATACAAGATATAACAATTTATACGCACACTGAACGAAGTTACGCTTCATCACTTTACTGGAAAGTTATTTGCACTAAGTAGGTGGCATGGTATCTTAGGGGTAACAATCGCAAAATAGTAACAATTCTGTTATGAGTACCGATTCCAAATATGGTTTTGATTCAATTCTAATGGGATGACAAACAATGAATAAAAGTTTTTTAAAAGTACCTAACTTACGATCATACGATTTCGTAACTACATAAATGTCTTTACTTATCAGTATCACGCAATTGGCTTAATTAAAAAAAAACCACCTTCAAATTAAAGCAAGGGTTGAATCGAACACCGAATAGACACTAAATAGTCTAAATACGTATAGTAGCACGAACATGGCACCGACAGTATTACCGCACTGATTTCTCTGCATATCGAAAGACGATAACTGTAATTTGGGTCGACGTCAGTTCATTAAACATTACTTTCTCTGCACGTCTCCGAGGCTGTTCACATACATTATTTCCCAGTCGTTTTTACATTGTCAACGTGAAATGTAAAAACTTATCAAGCTTCATACAGCAAAATTTAACACTCGCAATATCATGATAACTAAACGATAGTATTTTAACATATAGGAATTTGAATAATCTTATGAGTAGGGTTTATTAAACGAACGCACTTATAAAAAATGCTCGTGGGCGTAAGATGTTCAGGCGTAGGCAAAACCAGAATTGGGGCGAATGTAACGAGTTCATTGGGATAAGTTGGCAGAGGTGAGTAGTACCACATTAACAACAAACAAGCTGCGTACGAACACGAATTACAAAGGCTACGAAATTGAAAAGAAAACGTAAAAATCTTGTGATCATAATAATATAGGTTCAAAATAACCCAGTATATTGAATATTTCTCTATCAATCCGCATTAGAGAAAGGAAAATACTCCAGGCCTTCCCCGGTTTTGGAAAGACACTCGTGCCCAACAGTGGGCCATAAACAGAGTTGCAGGCATATTAAATATTATGATAATCTATAAATAACAAATTAAATTTTCAATATGATTTAAATACACTAAAATAATCATCATACAAATTTCCGTCTAACTTTCAAAGAGTCGTCTATGTTACAAGACGTGGTTACATCAAATAGAATAATTACTGTGGATAATAAAACTATACGAACGTGGGATAAGCCACGAGGAAGTAACTAGAGTGACGTAATAGGTATACTTATTCGACAATAGATAACTATGCTAGTTGCGGTCTTAAGAATACGAATCTTACTTTTACTTTAAGCATCATGTTCATTTTATGATTCATTATTTAAAGGCGGCGTAGCTAAATCAGGATTCCCTCGAATGCAATACGATGCACTCAGTCGCTTTTGCATTATTCATGCGACTATGTGATACGATGATAGACTGATCCTGTTTATATATACCTACGCAGTCTTACAATGGGGATTCTTGTCGTTGGCTAATCATCATGAATATGAAACTTGCGTATATTTAACATAAAAGCATTCAATAAGTGACTTCATTGCAAGTTTCTGATAAATATAAATCTTTGTTATATTGAGTAAAAGTATATAAAACTCTTTATACCTATGAAGTTGTTAACAACCCACATGAAGTACATAAAATTTTGTTTCTATTACACATAATATCCATACATAACCGCATATTTTCTAGACAACTTGTAATCATCTGGTACCTACGTAGTAACATAATTTCACTCATATCGAATAATTCGAGACTAAAGTAATTTTTAGTGGGCTATTATAAAACATCAATACATAAACAAAACATCTACGTTCTAAAATAATAAAAATAAATGGGAATCAATAAAAAAAATTGTGCCGCTAATTTGCACAGGTATTTTAGTCACATGAGTTAATTTTGAAGCTTATTATGCTTGCCGAGACTATGCACATCTTTAATTGGGGTTAAATTAATTGCCACCTTAATTAACGGCGTGGAGTTCCAGCAGCTAATAAGCATGAACCTTGATAAGGTGTTTAGGTTAACAATACCTTAAAGGGCCACTTTATATTAACCTATATAATACATAGTAACGTCAACAAAAATAAAAAGAGAAGGTGTCTCTAAGCATCGTAAAATAAATTGGTGACATAACAATCCATACTATTTTAAACACTTCCTAAAATATCACTGGGAAGCTGACAAGACTATTCGACGCCTTAAATATTTTAGCCAAGACAGAAGCTATTTAAATATGTTGCGACTAATTAACAAAGCTTTTATGTCCACAGTTATCCATATTGGACGATATTGGATAATAAAAATAACTTTACGGAATTAGATCCAATATTTTATACACACTTTGTTTTAATGAAAGTCAATACAATCAAGGAAATTTCCCGCGTTTGCTAAGTCAATTGCATTAGTAGACAATTAAAACAAAATAAACATAAATTTAGTTTACTCGAGATAGAGTCAGTAAATATCCGTCGATGTATATACTTGATAGACAACTTGTGGCTTGCGAGACACATTTACCACTTTAGATAAAGCAACAAGCCAGGGCGCCAAATGCTATGTCTCTCTCTTATAATATTGTATTGAAAGTCAACGACCGAGTAACTCATCCAAGACTAATATTATTTACTTTAAAATATAAACATAAAATGGTTGACCCAATAAACATATTAATTTATTTATAGTATGAATTTATAATACAATACTAATGAAGTTAAATGGTGGCCTTTTCCTTTTAATGAGAAAATAAAATGATTTTTTTAATTCTTTGTATGAAACTCATTCTGATACCAGATTAAGAGCGTGTTATACACTCTCTTTCATTCTCGTAGGTAGTTAAGGAATTCCACTACCAAACTCTTGACTCCATCATCAGATGAAATTACGAACATACTTAAAGCTCAATTGATGTGAAAATTTTCCAATAAAAGAGGGTTAAATAGGCTTTCTCAAAATTTGAAAATATAAACATTTATGATTAAGATAATAAAACAGTTTAATAAAATGTTTGTAAACATAAAACTGAAAAAATATCAGTTTATATGAAAATAAAGGCATCTTTTAATACCCATTAACTATAGTGCTACAAATAATGTAGACATCGCTGGACATAATTATGTAGGCGCCGAAGCAGTCGTACTGTCGTTCTCACTGAGGCTTACATGCTATCGCGTCGCCACTGATAGCCTGGCCAATAAATCAATACAAGCCTACCGCACGAAACAAAACAAAACAAGCAAGACCCTCACGCTATCGACAATCATTTTGTAAGCAGGAAATATCAGATAACTTCACTTTTAAAATCAATACTCATTTATGTTCTCACCTCGGCTTTTCTACGCAAAGACAGGTTCCTCCATATTTCTCGTGGACTTGTCCATCCCACTTTGGTTTTATCAATACCACTGTCACCAACGTTACTCGCACACCTATTTAGTTTAGTTTGATGCGCTGTACCGTTAACTACGCCCTGATTTGCCATTCTACACACAACCGAGAACGACGCGACGACGTCTAGGAAAGCACAGATGTCCGTAAAATATATAACACCAAGTTCAATTAAAGTTCGTTACACACATAGTTGAAATAACTTTCAAACGTTACGTCGAACCCCTCCTTTACGTAAGCCAGTATTATCTTATCGTTTATAAGCAACGACTCTTTTCTTTATTTACACTGATTACTTACATTATGTAAGATAAACCATCGAATACAATCATTTCGGCCTATTTTTAAAATGTTTAACAAAATATGCGCCGCTTTAAAAACACTATTTACCCACAAAGTGCAAAGTTTTAAATGAATAGACCGTTTTAATATGAAGCACACTCACGTCTGTATCAGTTTGAGGTTAAGTTACCGGCACTACCGGCTGCCGGCTGGCAGGGCACACAAGCGCCCCGTTGCCTTGACGCGGACCCACACGGGGCGAGTAGGGCATAAGAATTAATGACCCATAAAATAGACTATTACTTTTATTCAGAATTTGTTATTGTTATTTTAAAATCGGACGCAAATTAAAGTTCAATTTGAAGTATCTAGGCTGCTAATATAAATTTTTGCAATTTTAACTAGAAAATACTATTGTGATAACTTAATAAACTGATAGACACACGAGAATTTGCGGAATAACAATACTTATAAATACGATTAGACAAACATTTGCAATGTCATTAGTTAGAATTAAATGTAACTAGTTATTAAACTGACTAAGGATAATAAAATGTACCTCGTGTGGAGAGACCCGCGTAGTTTCAGGTACCAGTTAATTATGGTTATATATCTACGTATAGACGTAAAAGGATCCCAAGTCCGTCACACTTATACCCACCAGACGTACAAAAGCAAGGTCCTCGCTTTAACAATGTGAAATCATCATATTGATTATAACAATTCTGAATCTTACAGCACTTACTTGAGAGTTGACAATTGGCTGTTAAAAAATTGCAGTTAATATATTACGTTCCTATGAAATGCACAACGCAAGAAGAGAACGTATCCGACCCAACCGCTTTTGCTGGTTCGTGAAAAAATTTAAACAAAGTCTGGTAATGAAATGTCTCATATTGTTTCAAAAGAGGCCGTATTGATTTTATCTTCCTGACCATACAAAGTAAGTACAGGACCTACACAGGGCTCAGGGCACACCGATAACATGAAATTGATAACAAGAATTTCTCTAGAAACTGGACATAAGTCAACAGTATAAACGGGATCCTTTCGTATGATTTTTTAAAGCATCAACGACCTGACGTTTAAGACGTCTGAGAACAACGTCTGGTACCAATACATTTTCTTTTTATTTAATACCATAATAATATAAATGAATATAATATTATGTTAACTTATAAGTAATCAATCAGCTTGCACTGCAACTTGCAACTCCAATACACATACTAAAATGATGTATCGTCAAACTTCATTTTTATGAGCCTTCGAAGAATTTTCAGGTCAGGGTTCGACCGTGAAACAGTTAATGTCTGTTTAGTGAATTCGACACATGCGAGCAGAATGGCCGCCGCTACTTGGGTTATTTTTAACCCTGTACACTTGGGGTCAGTCACCCGCTCAGTACTCCCGCGCCACAGACCAGTCCTATCACATCAAGAACTTGCGTGGGAATGAATACTCCAGCCTCCTTGAACAGTGAGGGCGGGAAGATAGTTTACAGAATCACCAAAGCAAAGCTGGTCACGACATTCATGTCAAGAGTAGTTCAGTCGTGATCTTCCAGAACTCTTGCTCATAAAGATACATCTACTAATTAATGTATGAATGGAATTGTGAAAAGCAATGGATTCTTTTTTTGACCCTGCTTAATTAGATTCTATGCGAAATTAGCAACTTTTTCGTAATTGTTTCGCATTATATGTATGTGAATTCCTAGCTTATCATTGAGTTTAAAATTAGGAATTTATTTATTTTTAAAGATAAGGAAGCGAGTATCCTTTTTCTCTGAAGATTTCACTCTTACATTACTCGTACATTTATTGCATTTACAGTAATTATATTAGTGTTTGTTTTACTCGTAGTTTTATATTGCGCTTCTTCACACATGGCTTTGTTTCGTGTATTTACCTACTCAAATCAAGGGTCGCCCTCTGTGTTTTTATTAAAGCTTCTTATCGATTTGTTTTTGAATTTGATCAAAAGGAGTAAAATTCAATACTTTTAAGAAAGTATATCTTAAGTATACAGTTATAACGACATACGTATATCGTACTTACTTGTAAATCGTTAATCACTGAATGTTTCAGTACAATACCTACAAACCTTGAACCATTAATAAAAGCCAATCTTGATAAACAGTACTGCGACATTGGATTCCTATTAATGTTAGATGGATATAGTTATTTGAAGAAGATACCTGTGGTAAAGACGTTAAAGGGTCGATGTCAACAAAGAACAAATGTACATAATATGTGTTACGTATAACTTTAAATTGTTACAAAATTTTTATTGATTTAATAAAGTAAACGGAGTTCGACGATTTTATAATCAACTTGTTTGAAGTTAGTTTATTAAATATCTTAAGGTGTTACATATATATTTATTTAGTGTAGATCCTAAAACTCGATATTGATCACTAGAAAATATTTAATAACTACTACTTATATACATAGTAGTAACGCGAATTATTTCTGCTTTAGTTCGCGAATGCACAAGCACTTTTCGTGTTGGTAAAAAAACGTATGCCAATTGCCACCGAATAAATGTTAATGCAAGTAGAGCGTGTTTTGTATTGTGAATAGGGTTGGTTATTCTAAAATAACGAAACCTCCCCTCTAGGGTGCGTTAGGTTCGATTAGGGGAAATGTTTGAGGGTGAACAAGATGTACAGCAAGGGGACTCACTGTGGACACATCGGTGAGGGTGGCGGTAGCAGAAGTGGGTCCACCATTAGTTGCCGTGGTATTAACAGCAGTCAGACCGGTCACTTGGTTATTGGCGTTTTGTTCGATAATTCTTTGTCGAAGGGCCAATCTCTCGAGACTAGCTAGTCGATGAGATCCACCTGCTCCTTCTCTATCCCTTTCCCTGAGCCCTGTTTGACTAAGAGTGCTACCAGCACTAAATGATCCACTATATTTTGGCAGAGTCGGTGGTGGAACAGGTCTCGCAGAACCGCCCCGACCCAGTAAAGATCCAGTAGATGTGTATGCATAGCTACTTGGTGTCCCGAGAGTTGCAGTTCGCGGAGCGGCTCCGATGCCATTTAGAGTTCCATTGGTACCGTTGACGGCTCCACCATTGACCGTCGTCGTACTGCCGTTCATCTCTTTATATTTTTGTCCGTCATGCGAATGTAGCAAATCACACACTGTCACTGACCGTCAATACAATACGATCGCGTGTTGAGGCAAAGTACACGAGTGCGTTCGTGCCGGGTGCCCGTCGGAGGCGGTTTGACAGCTCGAGCGGTGCAGAGGAGGCGCGCGGGCGGAGTCTCGGCGCCCCGCGCTCGACGCCATCGCCATTCGCTACTGCCACCGACGACCCCAGTGGATCTCAGAAATATTATCACACGAGTGCCGACTAGAGGGTTGAAAATGCATCGTAGACTTCTCTGTCAAGGTCAGCCAAATACTTGGGCGTTCGACTGATTTTATGTTTTCCAAAAGCCATAATTTTCTGTTACAAATAATGCTTTATTTACGTACATATAAATCGAACTTTTTAATTTATGTGGATTAGTATATTCGCTGTGAAATGTTGACGGTGTATGCAAAAACTTGGAAGATAAAATTATTCAAAACTATGAAATGATGAACTTCACATAATATTACTCTGTAGAACGTTCATACTATCCTATTTTTTTACTAGGGCAATCCTTTTATTAGGGCAGTTATTTTGTAATTGATGCATACCTATATACGTTTCTTCTTAGTAATTGCTAATCTAATTAGAATGAAATAAGGTGAATAGCGATCAATATACTCGTACATTTACATAAATGTACGAGTATATAGGCATGTATGGACATGATAGATCTAGAGGGCCGCCATGGAGCTTCGTAGCTTCCACTGAACTAAACAAGATTTTTAAATTTGTGACAACCGTAAGCAATTTTCATTTTCCGGGATGCGGTGATTTTGATTCACTCCACTCATCTATCTACGTGGGAGTAAGTGCATAACGCAAGCAACGCGAAGTGTCGCGAAGTCATCTACTCGTACTCTTATTTATGAATGGGCCCCGGTCGTTTCACTAAAGGGTTGTGCAGACACCCACGGTATGGCAGGACTCAGGGTGTGGGAGGACGCGCTTGCGCTGTGTGGCGGTCGATGTCGTAGCCGTACGAGTGACAACACCATGCGTTGACCACGTGTTGCTTGGCTTCTGCTTAACAAACTATACCGGATAAAGATTTAATAGACTTAGATATTAGATAGGTACAAAAATATATACATTAAGTAAGAATCCATAATATGTACCTACCTATTTAGATTAAAAGGAAACAATAAGACAATCTTACAAATTTATAAAAATATTTATTCTTATAAATAACCCTATTTGAACAACGTGATTTCAGACACGAGTATCAGGAGTTTCAGGAGGTGTCGACAGAAGTTGCATGTTAATGATGCCAATGTTACCTGTGTAAAATCATGTGTACCTACCTATACCTAATCGTGTCTATGTGTTTCAAAATGTATACATTTTACTTTGTTTACATTAATGCCGTTTACATTTAGATTTTCTAACCGACGAAAAAAATATACCTACGTGATTCTCATATAAATAATAATATGACAAGTTAAATTAAATGGTAAACAAATATTATTATAAGAAATTTGTTTTGAAACACGAAGCAATTAAAAACGCCAGGATTAAAAATTCCAAATTTAACTCAAACTGAAAAACAAACATGTCCCCATAGAATGGCATCCCCCTCGCTCATCTAAGCTCGTAATTTATTGCATGTTAAGAACTTAAGTGCAATCGAAAGTGAAGTAGACAGGAGGTGCGTGGAAATATGAATTAAAGTGACCCATCCACTTCAGAAACCGCTGTTCATGTAACAAAAAAGGCTAGAAAAAAATACAATCTACTTAGGAATCGAGAAATGACTTATTTAGGAGTAGATGACATCATATTCTTGTGTCATACACATAAACATTCATTTACCTGGGAGTCCCAATATACTGGGATTTCAGCAGTTGTTAGGATTTTTCAAGTAGGTACACACGTTAGTAGTTTTTAAAATGTACGGTACGCGTACCAAAAAGATGGAACAGGTAATAATTGTTTTAAGTAATATGGGAAATAATGGGACCCAACTGGAAGCATGCCCTTCAAGAGGAAAAAAATCGATTAAGAATTGAAGACCCACGAATTGAGAACCTATTCTTTTTTTACCGATTTCCAAAAAAGAGGAGGTGCTATGTTCGGTATGTCATGAACTTTGAGTGTATGTCCAAGTCCTACGAGTATACTATTAGCGCCACCTACATGAAGTTTTAAAACTAAATAAAAGTCTCCGTAACAAGGCAGTGTCCGGTAGTAGGAAAGTTGATTCGCCACTTGGTATGGTGTCAAAGAGTCGTCGCTAGATGGCGCTATGCAACGAATGCAGTAAAAAGGTGCATGTACATAATATTATTGTATTTTCTCTTTGAATTATGAAACTCATCAGAGAAAAGTTGTTTACATTCAATAGAACCGAAACTGCATGCCTGTATTTGGGTATACGGGTGAGAATAATAAAATTAATTTACTTATTTATCCACTTTATCCAAAAGCGGTATAAAAGAGTGATAAAAATAACAATAATTACCCCCACTACAAAATGTCTATAAACAACACAATCAACATTGGTATGGAAAATGACAATTCTCAGTTCAGTAGGTACAGAATTACGTCAATGGAATGAATACGACTGCGACTTAGGAGCATACTGACTTTGCGACAATAGACAGCCTGATACTGTTGAGAGCACAACCTAAATGGAGTGAAGTCTGCGATAGTCTAGTGAACAAAATGTTTCTTCTATTATAAAGATAAGCATTTGTGACATTACAAGATCACCTTCGATTTACTTTGAGCGCTTCACTGACATCGTTTAATGAGCCGTTGCTACTTTTATTAAAGTAAAATAGATACAGCGAGTAACGAACTCTTGTACGCATTCACCTCTAAGGAAGTTTGTTGAACCGTAAACAAGTAGACAGATATTGTAAAGATGTGAACACTACACATTACACGTGGATCGTAAAACCCGACGCAGAAACAAACAAAACTTCAAATATAATCAAACTTTCGATTAAGAAACTATTTCAAAAGAAACATGTGAATAATATCCGTTCCGTACTTATTTGTATGTATTCAAATCTTTGAAAGCAGCTCTACATAACTAGCCTGCAAAGATTCCACGCCAATAAATATATTTAGGGATAACAAGGCATGAAGAAGAGCTACTACACATAACAACCATTTAACAACAATTAAATCTGTATGCAGTTGGCATTCTATGAATGCCATTCTTCAATTTATTAGTTATTTATATTTGCAGGATAATAATACATGGCAATTAAGAGTAATTCGTGCAACTATACCTGGGCTACGCTGGCTCGACGAAACACAGTTAGTTCCTTACAAGGCAATTATGTCAACATTACAGAAGATGACGCTAATAACGACGGAGGTTACTAATTACCTGCTTAATGATCGTTTTATAGATACAGCAAGTATGTAAATGCATTGCTTGTTGGAACCAAGTGTTAATCGTTGTATGTATAAGGAAAATGGACGTCTGAGCCAATCGTTACAACCGTATGACAAAACGTATTTTCCAACAATATGACTTTTGTAATAGTGACAAAACTTTAGGTAATTTTTTAAATTAAAACCCACCAAACATGCCGTCAGGTAACATAATAAATAGTAAGCAGTCAATTTAGTCTATATAATAGTCATGAGCAACATCCAAAGGAGACCAGACATACTCGTATAATGTATGCCTTACCTTAACAAACCATAAAACAAAGTTTAATAAGTATGTTCTCTCTTGCTAAGCATTAGTTGATTTTAGGTCAGTAACGTTATACAGTAACCCATAGGCTGCGAAGTTTAGCGTGGCACGTCATCCCCAAGTCCTTAAGTTCTCCAGTCAGCTCTTAACATCCTATACCGACCAAGAAAAGGTCATTGAGCCTCGCGAGAATTTTAAGAGTATGAAATTTTGTAAAACGAAAAACAGGCCGTTATTTTTATGTGATTCTTTTTACTACTGAACTAATAAACCTAATACTTCAGAATAGAACTGGATTACTAGCAATTAATTTTTTCCAAAGATATAAAGAGGTTGTGAAATATATACATAAATGTTATTAGTAAGTTATTACATTTATAGCATTCGATGAATTACTAGCGTAATTCGTTTGTACGAAGGCACGAATGCTCAAGACACGTCTACTTAATCTGAACACGAATGTAGTACCTAGTCTACGATAGTATCAATAGCTACACTAATTCCTTATCACATCAGTACTTACTTCGATATGTAATATGTCTTTTAAGACTTTTCAGTAAAATGAATTGGTGTAAATCGTCGGGAAAACAAGTCAATAGTATATAACGCCCATTAATTTTATTCATAATCGACTCCGTCAGCAATCATTGGAAATGGATTATGGATAGGAGGTATTTCGGTATGGAATTATCTTTGTTATCCGCTTCATCTCTGCCATAGACTTTGAAACTATGCACTGCGACAGGAGTGGTTAAAAATATATTACATATTAAAATCTGTTTACCTAAAAACAGTATGTATCTTTACTGTTGTATATTTGGTGCATAAGTACTATATTGTTTACTAATGTATGTATGTATATTAATAAATATTATAAATCTTCTGCAAAAAACGAGCATGTGTAAAGCCCTTATCGTATGTGACTTGGCAGCAGTCCTAGACTTCAACACAGCCTCTATGTACAGTTCACTATTCATTTACAAATCATTGTGTTAAAAATTCACATGGATAACCTTCCACCATAGGCTTAAGAATTAAAAATAGTTGACATTATTTAAGCTAGTTATTGCATATTACGTCGAAAACGTTACATAATTAAAAACGTCAAAATATTCAGTGTAGTAAACAATTTAGTGGCGGTGAAATGAAAGATAATATTATAGCTAAATGGATTACCTACTACTTTACCAAATAGGTTTACCTTAAATCTTTAACGGTACTAACGTAATGAGAATTCCAAGTACCTACATACAGCTACGTGTAAAATGTCAGTTAGAAGTATGAACGCATATTTGTTCAGAGCGTAAACGCGTTGTTTGGTCAAAAAGGCACGTGCCAACGTACCGGCCGGCAATGTTTCAAAAATAATCACCAATAAACCACAACACAAACGCTTAAATTAAACTTAAACGTTCCACCCAACTCAAACCAGTATACGGTAGAACAATTCACTAGTCATGTCAGAGATGATTGGAAACTAACCATCTAAAAATACAACCTACACTGAAGTCATTTGCAAATCACCATTAATAATTCCCACAATACCATTACAACAACATCCCACAACCATGTAATTCCACGTTCTCTTTGTCTTTCAAACAACGAAATCCTACACATAATAAATCCTAACTTTAAATTCAATGATCAGGCCTACGCTATTCGTCGAAAAATTGAGCGATTGCGAAAAATAAACCAAGCATTGTAGCACAGGAAAACATGGGCATAAAAACATAATTATTATATTATATACTATACATATAAAAAAACATTAATTACATTTGTTATTAAAAAGCTCCAACAAGCCAACGCAATTTAAAAGGTTCCTTCCACTTTTAACTAGGTTATCAAAATACAAGTAATAATTACGAATCCATAAAAGTATTCAGGAAATAAGTTGGAACGCTTAAACAATTTACTATTTAATAAACATTATATTTATTCAACATTAATAAGACGTAAGTCGTATTTGGTACTAAGAAGTTAAATTGTAAGTGCTGAAATTAAATATTTTTTTGCCTGTTACTATCAAGAATTGGTTCATATTCCTATGTCTAGAACTTCTTTTCTCAACTTAATAAGAAGAGGTCAGAGTTACACAGCTGTATGCTACGAGTATAATACATCACGCCACGGCGACGTCTGAAGCTTGCTACTTCAAAGACAACAGGCCTTGGGCTCGCTCTACACTGCTGTTTGACACCATTTCTACTACAGTCTCTACAGTATAACGACATAGGTGATATACGATAGACTAAGAAACGTTAAAAAGTATGGGATGCATGCACGTCACTACGGATATGAACAGAACTAAAGAGCTATGATCACTTTGTGGCGTTGTCACACAGGCAGACCATTTATCAGTTAAAATAAATGTGCCAACAGGTAATTGACAATTACGCGTAGTTGTAGCATACAGTTGAATAAATAAAGGATGAGCAATTATTGGTAAAGTGATTAGATAACAGCGATTTAGCTGGTAGGAAACACCCATCCATACATGTAGTAAACGCAACGCAAATGATTTAGTGGGTATTTTAAATATTAAAATTACAGTACAATAATTATAACTTACCTGTTCTGTGCCAGCGGCGTGTCTGTAGCGCGACAAAACTGGTCTGTTTCGAGCTCTGTTCAATGGGGAATCTGACACAGACGTCATTCTGAACACTAGACCACTGGGAATACTTTAACAATGCACTGTTCCACTTTAATAAAATAATTGTAAAATAATTGTCACTAACTAACAGCCGTCAACGGCATGAGGAGGAAACATACTGTTACGATTACAGTATGTGGCAAACAGAGCGATAGCACATTTTTTCGACGACAAATCACATCCGGAGCAGAGCTAAATAAAGGCGGTGAATAAAACACTCACAACGGCTAATTTAAAGCTAACACTGATAAGGTATTACGGAGTTTTACACAAAAACAACAAACTTGTCATCAATTGCATCGAGATGCTACCTGCAGCCGCTGTATTGGTATATAGTGGGTATGCGAATAAGCACAATATACCAAGTAACTTCGACTCCAATTCTGCGCTTGACGACTTTAACAAATAATACTATCAAAGCAAATTTAAAAAAGAACAGAGTATCGAGTCGTAACGACCTCACCGCGATTTCAATTTCGCATACTGGAACAATAGCAAGGGCGCGTCATGGATAACTTGCGGATTCGTCACTGCAGCCGACGTTGAGTGTGCAAGTGTCACTTGAGCTCGTATCGATGCCTGACCATAGGGACACCGTAATCGGTGCCACGGTGTTTGCTGTGGCTGATACTCGAGGGCCAAATAGCGGTCGCAAATTCCTACTCGTAATTCAAACGACGCACGCAACACTCGTACGTGCACAATGAACAAACGGTCTGGCGACCTAATAATATAAATTCTATATGACTTTATTGCATACACAAATGATAACCATATTATATGCATACGATGTCCAATATAACATTTTAAAGTTTGAATCACTTACCAAATTTTAAGTTACAGTTAGGTACTTTAATACCTACGAGTACTTATTATTTATAAATTACACTAACTTACCGCTGAGATTTCGAAACGTTGATAAATCGGTAGAGGTACATGAAACAATATAAAAATTATAATTAGCAAACATTTAAAAGTTATAAAGAAAACAAATATTTAGAATTTTTATAATAAACATACATGCATAAATTAATCATAATTATGATAATGATCGGAATTACCTAGTCTTTTATTAACTTAACTTAAGACTGTCGATGTTAAAAGAAACCATCACAGAAGTTCTCAAATCAGTAACGTACCCAGGCATGGCAAACAGCATGCACCTATATTCTCAAGACTTTCTGTACTCATTTATATACCGCATCCATTAACAAATGTTCAAAAAAAATTTATATTTTAACTTTAATTTAAAGTATATTAAACAAAATTAAATACATAATACATTAAATAAATAAACACTTCAGAGTACTTTATACATTGGAAACCGAGATACTTATAAAAGGCATGGTGCAAATGCGAGCTGGTATTCTTCGTTAAAAAGTCCGTGCACGATGTGTGAATGTATGCCATTGTTTCTAAATGAATATTGTTATCTTTATGTTTATCATGTTGCACAAATGGATCAACGATTTATATTTCTTTGATTTTATAAATAATGCGAATGTTTATAAATAAATCGTAGAGTACACGTCGTCTGCACAAACTAAACCTTAAATTTATTTTATTGTCAACGGAGAAAAAGCATTGAATTCAGATGAGACATGAAAACGAACTGGGCGAAATAATAAATTAAATGTTAGAAAAATATTAGAAATATTTACGTAAAGATATAAAGGAATAAAAAAATTACCTAAGATTTTATAATTCACAAAATGTAATGAGTAAAAAATTATATTTCTTACATGACAAATATGGGGTATTGGTATCCACGGATTCCATAGCTGTAAATTTTTGGCACTTTTTCAGTGTTTATTTGATTTAGTTACAACATTCCATATCGTCGGACATCAAGCAAACCACACAAATGGCACCATCGAGTCGCTTCTCACTCGTCGTTTCAAAAGCAATCAATTAATAAACAATTCGATGACCCAAATACAGGCAAACATTGACAGATTAGTCAAAGTCTGTCATAGCAAGTATATTGGGCTAGGACGCGGCAAACGCATGAATAGATGTTTACGTGTACGAGATAAATGTGCGGCGTACTCGTACGGCGATGACGGAGAGCAAACGGCATGCACGCTCGTCGGCGGGAACTGAGCGTGAAGGCGCTGGCTGGCGCTGGCGCTCCACACCGCAGTGCATGCATTGCATTTAACTTATTTCGATGCACGTAGAGAATTCGCAAGTTTGCGAATTCCAAAACGTGAAGGGTGGCCGACGCCGGCGCCTTAGCCGCTACGCTGCACGGTGTTTCACTGTAGACTTCTCATGTGAGATACAATTTGCATTATTTGAATCACGATACGATAGTACACATAGTACACTGCACTGTCACATTACTGCGCCACATTTACATTAGTATGAGCGTATTGTACATAATATACCTATATATAAGTATAGTAATTGCATTATTTTACATAATGAAGAAGTACCCATGTACCTATTAACAATTATCTATTTAAAGACGTAAATAATATTCATGGGTAATACTGATATGATAACATAGTAGTCGACTCTCACTAATTCGTAGATAACAATAACAGTGTTATTGATTTAAAAATAGGTATATTTGCCCTTTTCAATATTTTTCCATGAGGATTTCCGGACAAAGGTCTTGTCTGTAAAGAAAAGAACCCCGCAATCTCGCCTTGTCATGGTTTGTTTGTGTACTACAAGCAACTTGTAACATACCTACCTACTCGTATCGCACTCTGCCTTTGCAGAGCTCTACTTACTTCCCATTGCGAGCATGCCAGCAGTTAGCAAAGCATTAAGAAATGAAAAATAGGGGGAATGGAACAAATATTTGAAATACGAATAAATAAAATCTTGCTTGCTTTTTAGAATACCAATGCGAATTATTGTATACACAATACAGTTTTCATATTTCACAGGTACCTAAATGAAACTATTCATAATAAATTTTCTAATGAAAATATCTAGATTGTTATAAACAGACATTTTATGCTAAAAGTCAGTTACAAATCTTTGTGGATGTAAGTAGGGTACCTACTTTGAAATAGGTAGGACGAATTAACTTAGTTTTCAATCAGCATTGGTTGGTTTTTATAAGAATTAAATCAAGGACACAGAATCACTACAAATCATTATTTAATAATAGCTTCATGAAGTGAAATGGCACATTATACACCATAATTAACTTAGATTTATAGACAGAATTAAATCTGTTATTCCAACGTCATTCTAAGAAAGGTATGTCGTTATAAATAAAACGACGAAACTCAACAAGTAAACAAGGTCGGTAAACGTATGTTACCAATAGCGTACCAGAGGTACCAGAACCGTGAGTATATAGTAACTGTTAAAGGGTGTCGATTACAGCGGCAGGACAGCGGAGCGACGTCACGGCGGTCAGGTTCCGCGCCGAGGGCCAGCTTCTGCCGCTAACATGCTTCGTGCACACGGAACAATACATCACGCACACGAAGGAATATTAAATACGACTACATACACTGAAACCAGTGTACACTGTAAGTGAAATTATCTTTAATGTGAGAAAGATTCTGGACAGTGGGCAAGATCATTTTAGACATGGTGAACTGGTTGACTGATTTATAAAGTTCCATATCTTCATTTCATAGTAAATTTTATACAAAACTATGGTAGGGGTTATAAACTGTTTGTCCTTAATTTGATCAGTTTAGAGTATCAATGGTTTTAATTAAT